>VZDJ01000623.1:16347719-16478010 GCA_008694505.1 Cyanoderma ruficeps
AAAAAAAAAAGAAACCAAAACAAACCCAGTAGAACAAAACCCTCCAAAACCAATATTTCCACTGAGGCTTGATCTCAATGATGAATGGCAACAAAGGTATATAAACTGTGAGTGAATAAATAAGTAAATAAATAGTTATAGACTAAAGGTGTGACAGAGGAAGTCCATGCCCATCTGGCCACATTGGTTGTTTCATTGAAGTCACCAGCACAGGTGCAGAATGTCAGGGAATGGCTGTAAGGACCCACTTGTACATACTTTTTTTGCTTTGTCACAATCTCTGCTTTTGTGGTGTCACCAGGGATGTCCTCTGTCACTGATTATATATACAGGGCATGCCTATGATCATGGCCAAGAGTTCAGTGGCCCTTGAGGTATTTTAGCTGATTCATCACATAACTGGCCTGGAGCCACTCAAATGGTTCCTTGCATCCAGAGTGATGATCTCCCCTGCTCCCAGCTGTGACTGTTCTTTGTGTGCCACATCTTTTTAATGAAAAAGCGGATCTTAATGGAAATGTCTGGATTGCAAACTTTCTGCTGGAGTGCACACACAGAGCAGTCTGTGTAGAAATGGTTTCCAAAGTACAGATGGAAAATAAGCATTTTAATTAATGCTAACTTTTGTGTACTTGGAGAACCCTCATGCTGTAGATGTGATTCTATCCCATTTGGTCATGCAGAAGCTAATTCTGAGGAATACAGTAATTTCACCAAAGAGAATTCATAACTGCCTCTTTTCACCCTGGTACTTTCTTGCAATTACTGTTGTTTGACAGCTGTTGTTCTCATGCAAATTTGACAATGTGGTGCATGAGTGTCTGTGCAGTGATAATAGCTGTGCAGATCATGCTTAAATAACACAAATAAGAGCAGACAATGACATCATATTTCTGAGCTGCAATGTGATCTAAAGTATTTGCCTGCTGAAATTCGATTTCAGCATTGTAAACTACTTTCTTACTACAGTATATCACTGCTTCTAAACTATAGGTAGATCACAATTAGGGTTGTTGATTTGCAAGTAAACTTATTATTTCAAGAGATAATAGAATCTTACCACTAGAAATGATTTGCACTAAATAAGAGCATTAAACTTTCAACAGCTTAGTTCCATGTTCTATAGAATCTCCCTGGTTCAATACTTGAAAACTCTTTCCTAATGTCCAATCTAAACCTCCCCTGGTACAACTTCAGGCCACTTCTTCTCATTTTCTTGCTTGTTACCTGAAAGAAGAAACTGACCCCCACCGGGCTGCAGCCTCCTTTCACGTAGCTTAGAGAGTGATAAGGTCCTGCTGGAGCCTATTTTTCTCCAGGCTAAACACCCCCAGCTCCCTCAGCTACTCCTCCTATGACTCATGCTCCAGACTCATCTCCAGATTGACCAGCTGTGCCCATGCTCAGACACACACAAAGTTTGCTTTCTTTTGTGTAGCACTTCTCTACAGTGTACTGTAGCACTACTCTAAGGTGTGGACTGCGAGAATATCTTGGATCTGCATTTCATAAGCAGCCAGGCACCCCTTCCCCAACACCTGCTGAATCCTGAATCCTAACCTGTCCCTGTTAGCAAAGTCCTGGCTTCCCTTGTCACCTCTTGCTTCTCTTGCTGAGATGAACTGGTATTTTCCACTAGGTGAACCAGCATAGCTGGCACAGAATTAGCAATTCTTAGTATTTCTGAGTGTTCAACTGCACTTTGTGGGGTAATTACTTTTAGAAATGCCAGTTCAGCACAGCCAACACCAAGCAGAAAAAGAGATGCAGATTTTCCCAGCAGGGACAGCTGGGGATGCTGATTAAGGATGGATGAATCTGTTTGGGAAAACAAATCTGCCTAAGCCACAATTCTGCAAAACTTCTATATTAATTCCTGTGTTTGTCAAAATGTTTGTCTCCCTTCCAGGCAGAGGCCTGGGATTTTTTTCCTTGTTTGTTTTGTACTGTTCCTTTGCTGTTGCCACCATACAGTTTTCTTCCAAGAACTATAGTCTGGTGACTGAAAAATGTTAAATTATTTGTCTGGTCACATTCATGCAGATTCTCTAATAGTGTTGTTCTCTGATAACATCTTTGGCAACCCCATACAACATCTCTCATGAGCAGCAGTAAATGTCATGGCACAGAGAATAATGGTGTACAGTGAACCAGCAGGGAGATTTAGAAGCTGCCAACAGCCTACATTGTTTTCTGTTGCATATCTTTATCAAGGATCTTATTAGTGTCTTTCATCTTAGAAAAAATACAGTTATATATTGAGATTCTGAAAACAGAAAACTGCCCAGATGACTGTGACGGGAAAAAAAAAAAAAGCCACAACTAATCAGCCCCTCGAACAAAGTAGGTATCAGTGAAAACTATCTTGGTACAGCTCATACAGGTATTTGCTTCTTGGATCACACAAAAAGATCCAGTGACTATTTCTGAAAATCTGAGGATACCTTGCTCACCATCATGTTCAATATTTGGATTTTGATGTGCTGTACATCATACAGAATCCTCACTAGCGTGGGACAGATACATTAATGTATATATTGATTTCTGGTATTACTCCTCACTAGTCTCACAACTTATGAAGCACTTTTGTATGACAGCAGATCTAAAAGGTGATTACAGAACAGAATTAAAACAGTGAATCCAAGCCAAGCAAGACAAAATGCTATTTCATTACCTGAATGGAACAGTTTGGAAGAAATATTTCACATTGCTATATTTGTAGTGTTGGTATTAAACAAGGAGACTAAAATTTTTTTATAGTATTTCCTCTGATTTGAGGGTGCTTAATAACCAGTCGTCACGATGAAATATTTTTAGGTGATGAACTTCTCTGTCATCTGGCTTTTCCCATCAACTTTGGCACATAAGGATTGCTCAGAGCCCATATAAACTTTTGTTTATTTATTTTTATTTTTTTTAGAGATTATGTAGTAGAGACAGATTGCATGTACTGGTAAAAGGGATTCTGGAGGTCACACTAGAAGCTTTGGATATTATATTTAGCAGATGCAAAGAAAAGACACTTCTTTAATGTGCAGAATTATGCTGAATATGAATGCTGAGTGAAGGAAGCACTTCAAGTGACCACCTTAATGTAAAATCAGAATTCTTTGTGTGGGAAGAATGGTGACAAGCTCCTGACACAACATTTCCCACCGACACAGGAGATCGCTCTGCTGGTTTTATAACAATCTGTTAAATGGAAGTTAAAAGGAAAGGACGTGGATTAACCAGTCAAAACTGGAATCAGAGCCTAGCCCATCACACTAAGTTTGTCAGGATGTACAAGTGACACTCCCTTCTGTGCCTTCAGGTAATCAGTGACTTACATCAGCACTTTTCTTCCCAACCCTTATTATGCTCCCGTTTCCCACTGAACTTCCTACATGGCAAGTATCATTGCCCATCTACCTCCATGCTAATAGAGGTAAAGCCACTGCTGATTTCTGTAATAACTAAACCCAGTGGCAGAACTCTTGCCTGGATAAATTCATATATAAATTGTTGTGGTTGAGAGCAGCACAGAAACTTGGGCTCTTCTAGCAGACTGGAGCCAAAATTAACCTGGCTCAACTAGATATCACAAAGAGACAGAATTAATAAACCTTTATTTCCAATATAAAAAAAAAGGGGGGTGTGTGTTCTAAACTCAAAGCAAACCAAAACAAACCCCAAACATATAACTGGAAATGCTGCAGAAAATAAAGTCAGGCCTGCAGTACCTAGATGGAGAGAAGAATGACAGCTTGTCACTAGGGGGCAAGGTGGTATCAGATAAGAGGCTGGATGTTCCCCCAGGAGACAGTGAAATATGGGGACAAGAGCATGCCACCATGGGAAGAGAGACTTAAAAATAGCAAGGCAGCCTGGTGAAGCATAGCAGAATGACAAATTGGGTTTTACTGTCCTTAGTCATCAAACTGACCTTCTGGCTGAGGCAGAAAAGGGAGAGGAGTTGAAGAGGAGCATGTCGCTGCTGAGACTTGATAAGCGATGCCAACTATAAAAGTCAGACCCAAGCTTTTCCTGAATGAAGGAGATGCAATGGAACCATATCCATAATAAAGGTGCAGAAGGGGGAGTGGGGGATGGGAGGGAAATAAATATGTTTTACTGGCTGTCTGGGTTTCAAATGGACCTCTGGAATTGTATCTATAGCTTAAATCAGAAATGCTTTCAGTGTCTCACAATACAACTCTAGAAGCTCTCAGTCCATAAATTTTGACTTGATTCAAATCTCTGTCTCTCAAATACACACTGAAAAGTTACCCCTTAAACACTCTGTGTCTGTCTAAGAGTGACAGAAAGAAGGAGAGAAACTGCATTTCTGTAACTTCTAATGTAAGTTTGGTTAATTGAAACCAGTGTTAAGCTCCTGAATTGGTGAAATAACACTGTTTTAAAATATCTATAAACAGGCTTTTAAATTTGAACCCAGTATTTGACCAACTTTGATTAGAGAATCAAGGTAAGTAGAATAGATGAAAGATGAATCTGGGATAACAGACTGCTGAGGGTTAAGGTTTAAACAGCATTTAAAAGCTTCCATACAGGGACTGCTATTTTTAATCCATCCAGAATGTGAACACATTGGCCTAAGCTGCTTAGTACACACAGATGGATCCTTGGCCCTACAGCAAAATGACCAAAATGACCTGGTGTCCCTGCACAGAGCAGATTGGCTGGATCTACAGCACAGAACATCTTCCTTGTCTGGGGCCCAGGGGACCTTAAGACAAAACAGTTAATTGGTGCCTGAAGTTGTTTATGAAACACTGTGAGGATTATGTTGCAGCCTGCCAGAAGTGTGCAGCTGCGTATTTGCATGGTACAGTTGTGTCCCTCTGTGTGTCCATGTGCTGTGGATGTAAAGAGCAGCTCTGTTTTGCCCTCTCTTCTCCCAGACCCTCCTCAGCCCTGCTCCCAGCTGCACCACACAGGAGCTGGCTCTAGTGCTCATCTCTGTGCTTTCACTGAGCTGATTTAATTTGCTGGGTTTGCAGAATACGTACTTGTTTTGGAGTGTAAATTTTCTGTCAGTTCAGTGGAAAAATCCCCATGATGGAGGATTAGCTGGGCACTAGCTCTGGCATAAGCAAACCAGCAGCATCTGATAGAAGCAGGATAAACCATTCTCTGCCATGGGGAGACTTTGCACAGTCTCAGATGTGTCACTGAATTGTGCTCTTATTCCATTTTTTTATTAATAAATCATTGATATGTGATCAACAATCAGACCTGTTCAACCATGAAAGCTAATTACAGGTTTTGATATTCAGAATTTGAATAGAACTGTCAATATTTTTGGGGTATTCCTACTTTCTTCTCATCCCAAGTAATAATAATCTTTTTAAAAGTTGAAGTCCAGGAAAAGGAAATCTGCAGCAAAGATCCTGGAGAGCTTTTTAAGCTTCTTTCCCAGTGAAAGTTATGGATTTAGACAGATGTGCATACTAAAGCTAAATGCAAAATAGTTAAACATTGTTGGAAATAGGATCTAAAACAAGAATGAGGTGTTCTGTAATAAAAAACAATAATTGAGACTGAAGTGAATAACTAATTGCCATTTCTGAAATGAGCTTTATTCTCCTGTTTACTATGCTGTAAACCAAGAATAATTCTACTGTATTTTACTGTGCTAGTCATACAACTGAAGCAGAATATGAGCTTCTGCTTTATTGCTGGATATGAAGAGCAATGAGTTGAAACAGCAATGTGAATCTTTCTGAATGAACAGAATTGTTTCATTTGGGGGGCCATTCTGAAGCCAATAAAATTTTGGTTGGAACTAATTCTGTCCGTATGCTACATAAGAGAAAATTGCTCTTACTGGTGTATATATATTTGGCACAATGGGACTAAAGTGTTTTCTGGGATCCAGGTCACGTTCATTTCCTAATCTAAATAGAATCCATCGTAGAATCATAGAATGCTGGGTTGGAAGGGGACATGAAGGATTATCTGGCCCAACCTTCCTTGGCAAAAGCAAAACCACAAGTCGAGACAAGATGGCCCAGAACTTGGTACAACTAAATCGTCAAAGTGTCCAACATTTGGGAATACACCTCTTGTCTGGGCAGATTATTCCAATGGCTGATTTTTCTGACTTTGAAAAACGTTCCTCTAGTGTAAACCAGAATCTCCCCAGGAGTAACTTGTACCCCTCATCTTTTCCATGGCAGTCCTTGTAAAAGGAAATCTTTTTTGTAGCCAGCCGTTAAATACTGGATCGCGGTGACAAGGTCTCCCCTAAGCCTTGTTTCCTCAAGGCTGAACAAAGCAGTTCTCTCAGCCTTTCTTCACATGGCAGATTTTCAGTCCTTGGATAATCATTTTGGCTCTTTGGACCCTTTCCAGGCTGTTCACACTTTTATTTTTCGTATAGAGGGCAAAAAAATTAATATCCAGGTGTGCTCTGGAAAGCACTGAGCAGAGAGGTGTAATGATCTCTTTATCTCTGCTGACTCTTTGATGCAACCCAGGATCCTGTTGACTTTCTTTGCTGCACCACCACCCTGTTCATTCATATGGAGCTTGTGCTCACCAGAAGCTCCTGGTCCCTTTCCACAGAGCTTCTCCTCAACCAGGAGAGTATATATCCCAGCCTTGCTGCACTCCTGGATTATCTTTTGCCAGGTACAAGACCTTATACATGTTAAACTTCATAAGCTTTTCATTAGTCTACTCTTCCAGCCTATCCAAATATTCCTGCAGGGTAACTATCCCTTCTGAAATCCTCCCTTCTTCACAGATATATCTGTAATTATAGATTGGGCAGCAGAGCTATATTTTTTTAACTGGACATAACTCAAACCATGATTTATCATGATTTGCAAACTGTTAAAAGATATCATGAGTCAGGATAAGCCAGTAGCGTTACTTCAGTCACATTGTTCTGCATGTGCAATTGCCTCTCCTTGATAGCAGCAGAGAGCTGAGGGAAGGTTGCACAAACTGGGCAAATATAAATTCTACTTGCTCCTGTTATCTCCCAGACATTAAACTTTTACAGGAATTATGTGAACCAGAAATGGTTTTTATGTATTTAAGTAACACTCAATTGATTTCATTCCTATGTGCTTGTCTGTTCATCCTTTGAATCCATGCAGACTTTTCTTGCAGATATATCTTATGACAAGGAGTTCCACATCTTCCCTCTGTGTTATGTGGAAAACCACCTCATTTTGCTTGTCTTTAACTTCTCTTTCATCTGATATCATCTATTTCATGTACTGGAATAGACAATAAGTCATCAACCTTATTGATCTTCTTGATATAAGAGTTTTTTATGCCCCCACAAATTATAACCTTCACAATTGCCTATTCTCCCTTGCTAAAGAATTTTCTTAGTACTTCACTTTATGGAAGCATGACTATAACTGTCCCAAGAAAAGTCCATATGCAGAAATTAATTTCTAACTGGATAAATTGGTCTTGTGTTTTTTGCATCTTAACCTAAAATATAGGGGGAAAATGCACAATGTAACATTTCATTAATGTGAAGTTAAAAAGCTGATAGGACACTGAGAAATAATATCTGGACACAGTCATGTTGGGTTTCATTGTACTGTGCTACCCCAAGCTAACGCTGCCAGAAATGTGGCATCTGCTTACTGCAAAATAAGTGACTGAACTGGAGTTTATTTTTTAATTTTCTTTACATTTGGGAATCCATACTAAAAACCTGACTGAACCCAACTCTAGCATTGTACAAGGACTGTAAGTGAGATGGGTGTGCATCAAAACATCAAAAAAAAATTATCAGGATACACACTTTTGCTTTCTTCATACTGGTTATGAAGAGGAACCCCAGTGTGAGTTTTTCCTAACAGATAATATTCTCTCTCTGCTGGAGTCAGTGTTCATAAGCCACGAAAATCAGGATTAATTTAAATTTGCATCACAGGTGGTGCAGAATATTGACAAAGGGATTTGAATTGCAGTTGGCTGTCAAAATGGCACATTGGTTATACAAACACAAGTGAACTCAGCATCAGTCAGTGTGGGGCGGTTTGCCAATGGTGCTAAAGTGGTGATGGCCTGCAAAAAGTCTTATGATCTTAATACTTGTATGTACCAAAAGGCACATTTACATTAAAGTTACAGATTTGGCAAAAGTAAGCGCTTAAAATTTTTAATGAAAAAAAAAGTTTTTTGGAGTTGTCTACGCAGCCTCCTGATGTAAAATTCTTTAATGATATCATCACATAACATTTTTCACTGGGTGCTTCTGTTTGATAATTGCAACAGGAATCACAGAGTTATATTTTTTCTTAATTTCAATTTTAGTTTACAAAGACTTCAGCAGCATTCCTAAAAGAATGTCAAAGACCATTTCTTTTAAGTGTTAACATGATATATGAAGCAGTTTACATGAAACTAGTTCACCTGAACATTAAAAAGTATTGTCATGAGGTAATTTTATTACATTTTAGAAAGTGATTTAATCCTTCAATATGTCTCCTTTCTTCAGTCCACCACTGCACTGTAAGAAGCTGGAAGTAATTTTTAGCACTCCTTTAAATTATGTTATTTTTATCACTTCCTAGTGCTTTTTTCGTTATTCAAGAATAAATAGATAGTGAAGGAAGGCAGCTGGAGTCATAGTGGAAATTAAAAGATGGGCTCTGTTTCATGCACTGTATCTACATAAACTTAAGTAAAGTGGTTAATAATTCATAACAAAAATCCATTATAAGGATTGTGCTTTTTTGTAGGTGCTGGTAATCTATAAGCAATCTTAAGACCAGGTGTATGCTAAAAAGAATGTAATGAATAGAGATAGATTTAAGAATGCTATTTCCAAACTGGGGTCACAAAATGGATAACCGCTGGTGGTGGCAGGGTATTTGAAATGTAACACAAAGGAACTTAACTCAAAAAAATATGCTTCAATATACAAGTCTATCACCTGTGCAAGAAATGTATATTTATTCTTTGGATGAAGCTAAGCACAAGTTGTAAGTGCTGAGTCTAGTGCAAGGATCACTGCATGAAGTTTCACTGTAGTTCCTGACAGCTTTGTGAACAGGAAAATCCAGTGGTGTGGAAAGGCATGCACTCACCATAAAATGTAATGGATGTGGAAAATAAAGAGCCCTTTACTTGCAGGTATGGTTTGGGGAAAGAGAAACCAGAAGCAGTTGTCTAACCTTTCGGTCTTGTTAAGGACATATGAAACACAATTCCTCTTTCAACAACAAGAGTTGCTTAAACCAAAGAGATAAAGCATCTCTGGAGGAGGAGGAAAGAAGAAATTTTCCTGAACCCATAGAGAAGCTGGACCAGTCAAGAAATAACGTCAAATGGAAACTTACTAATTGTTCTATAATTTTCAACTTATATTTAAACATTTTCCTTAATAGAGTAAACCAAATTCACAGTCTTTAATCTTGTTTGATTTGTAGATAAATCTGGCTCAGTAAAGCACTCCATTCCTTTGGATCTATTGACTCTCTTAAGAGCAGGAAACAACATGATCAGAGGAAATATACAAACTTTTCATGCTTTGTATGGTATAAACCCTAAACTCATCTTCACAAATACTGTCTTGAATTAATGAACATTTGTGCTAATCTCCTTTTGATCGTGGCAAGAAGCAACTGATAAACTTCACTAGCTTTTTGCTATAGCCTGCTCCTTGCTTTTGGGGTGTGTGTGCATTTTTACCTCTTTAAAATTAAAGTTGCATCTTCCTTTTCATGTGTTTTACAGGGTTTGATCTTCTTGACCCCTCAGATGAATTTCAGAGGACTCTTCATTAGTTGAGTCTTTCGGGGTTTCCATTTTGACAGTCACTCCTAAAAAAAATAATAATTTTGTGGTACTGAAATTAACAGTCTATTATATCCAGTACAATAATGACAGCAGCATGACAACTTGCAAATTAATGGTAAAATAGATTATCACCCTTTCACACTCATTTTTGAGATATTTTGCAACATTACTTCTTTGTACAATATAAAGTCTGGAATGTGTTAAACAGCAGCATAATTTATTGCTGTTTTCCACAGACAGGATATTTTATTGAGATTCACAAGCCTTCTATACTTTGTCAAACACTTGATAGACCATTTTAAAAAGTGTTACAGATGCAATCAGCCCTTAGTAGAACCAAAAATGCTAATTCTGACCATGTTTGTTAAACACAGATGTTGATGGCTCTCCTACACAATCTTTGCAAGTTCTCTTTTGTAGGCTAGTTTGTGCATCTTTTACAAGATATATTCTCCCATGATTTGTTTTACTCAATTATTTTAGTATAAGGATCTTAATACTAGTTGTACTTCCCTGTCTTATGCTGGTGCTCAGAGGTTTCCATCAGAGATGGATGGTACAATACAATAAATGCTGTGGTCAATTTACTACAGGTTGTAAAAACCTTATTTGCTAAGGAGCTCATGATGGAGAGGTGAACAAATGTCACAGGGCTCTTCTATCCTCTTACACCACCAGAATTTAATTAACTATGTTTGTCTGGAAAGCAGTGTCCTTCCTCCAACACAAAATAAGTAATTTTTCTTGTTCTTTTTTTTGCTATCACAAGGGATGAACCAACAATAATAAATCATTCTCATGTCCTTGTCTGTCTCCATCAGGAAATGGAATCTTTGTGATCAAGGTAATGTTCATCCTTGGTTTCTGGAATTGTTTTGGGAATCCTGTGATTCAGTTTTGGTAGAATTCCACACTAGTCATCAGCAAATGGTCAACACTTGCCAAAACGTCGTAGTATCATTAGGATGTAAGTGAAAAGTTAAAATTCTTCTATGATCTCAAAATGAAATTCCAGGAATACATCTGGCTATTATTTTGCCTTTAAATATGAGATAGGAGGAAGACTGTAGGATCCCATCACTGAGTTATCATGAATCATGGAATTATTTGAGTTGAGAGAGACTTAAAATACCACCTAGTTCCAACCCCCACTTCCACAGGCAGGGACAACTTCCAGCAGATCAGGTTGCTCAAAGCTTTATCCAGCCTGACCCTGAGCACATCCAGGGATGTGAAGACCCCAGTCTTTCTGGACAACCTGTTCTAGTGCCTCATCACCATCACAGGAAAGAATTTCTTCCTAATATCTCAACTATATCTACCCTATTTCTGTTAAAAGCCATTACCCCTTCTCCTACCACTCCACATCTGTGCCAAAAGGCCCTGTCCTTCAGTGACTTTAGACACTGAAAAGTGCTATATGATCTCCCTGAAATCTGCGCATCTTGAACTTATTGAGTTTTGGTTTTTCGTTTTCTGAGTGTGCTGGAGCTATCCCATTATAAAGCCTTGAATTTTTAAATTTGACCTGCATTTTTATTGGTGTTGTTGATGGCTCCAAATGGTACACTGCATCATGAGAGCTGAATGAGGATACCAAAGGGTAGTGGCAGTCTGACTACCTGTCACATCACACCCAAACTAAAGCTCTTCAAAAAATAGTAGCAACAAATTTAGGAGAAGAAAAAACAGTCATATTGGACATGTTGTAATTTCTTCTATACTCAGTGAAGCCATAGACAATTACTTTTCACTAAAAATTGTGAAGTTGTGGCCATAGTTGGATGATTCATTAGCAACATTTCCAAGGCATGCATTTTTCTGAATAATATCAGAAGTAAATCTTTCAGTATTGTATTCACACTCTTCTTGCTCACAGTAAAATACCAAAAGATCAACCAAATACCACTAATTGGTGCATCTTGGGTCTTGTATGAGCTGAAAGGAAGTGCTTCACAAGGTTTGGAAACTGCTTGTTCTGCTGCAAAAATTTCTCTACACTTCAACAACTAAAACCCTTATATAGATTTTGTGAAACATATTTATTACTGCTGTTAATGGGAATGCATGAATCAAAGGAAGAAATATGCTATCTGTGAGCTGAATTTGACTTCTCTGAGTACAGTGAGATTTATGTTCCAAGGGAAATTGTTGTATAAATTCAGACACTTTTCTCTAGTATTTATAATTTGTGTCATGCTAACATCGCACTGTGATTGTTTTTAAGAAATTCCAGTCTGCTTTACTTTGCAACTAAATTGCTTTTATTAATTCACTCAAGCTTTCTCAGAGGATAAGTTCAAGGAAGTCTGATATACTTCAGGATCTCTTGTTAAATCTGGTCTGACCATGATGATTAGAGTTCTGTAGCTCAAAAGGAGGTCTGCTAATGAGCATAAATGTGGCAACCCTATCTGTGAGGTCAGGAAAGAGCAAGAAGGGGAATGAGTATTTTCAAGGATCTGCACACCAGTGGATGAGATGATGATCATTTCCAGTCCAGAGCCAGCATCAGGTGTGGTCAAGTTTCCATGACACATAAACCAGCCTTTTTTATCTTGGTGCCTGCCTGTGTGCGTCACCAGCATCCATAAGTGAACTCATCCTCTGGAGATGATGACTCTCCATCCTTGGAGATCATAGCAATTTATTGTGGAGCTCCTGAGATACTGAGGCACAAAGCAAGACAAAACTTAGAAGCCATTCCTGACAGCAGAGCACATTAGGCTGAAGTCACTGACAGATCACTGAGGAACAGGCTGTTTCCTTTACCTGAGTCAAGGATTAAATATTACCAGGGTGCATAGTGGCAGCTACTTTCTGAAGGAGCTGGTGGGAATGCTCTTTTGTAGCAGTGTTACTTTGTTCTCAGTAAATATTCCCACTTTGGGCCTCATATACAGGAAAATGAAATAAGCAGGTAAAGCTCAGATATGGTTTTCTTTCAAATTCTAGTTTATGATACAAAGATAGAACAGAATTCTGTAACTGTTGGAACATCTGAGAATTTGCTTCAGTCATGCACTTTTCTAGAATGTACTTTCTGGTTTAGATTCTCCCACTTCATAATTACAGTGCTGTTTCTCATAATTATGTAAAAATAGTGTTACTTTCATGTTCTTTTGAGTAACTTAAAAACTACATTTTTGAAATAACTGACTACTATAATTATGCAATGCACATTCTGTATATAGGAAGCTCTAGGCAAAAGGTTTTAAAATACACAGTAGTCATTGAGTTAGACTTTGTGATTTTTTTCCTTAGTAAGATGTTCCTTTTCCACTCTTGAATACTTCTGGTAAAGAATGTTAGAAAAATAAACATACCAACATGTTCTTAGTTTAAATTTTCTTGCTTGTTTATTTTATACTTTTGGGCTTCTTAAATCTGAAATTTATACACAATGTTTTGTAAATATGTCTTTCTTTTTTTTACTATTTGCATTGTGTGATGATGAAAGTATGTTCATTTTTTAGAGAAAAAAAGCTCCTAGTTTTTGAGATTACAAGAACCTAAAATGAAATCTAAGTTTAATATTAATGAACTACTTACAGAAACAAAAACTTTGAAGATTTTAAATCTAGCTTTTAATTTCAATAGGTTAATGAATAATTATTAACTCATTGTCTTAGAAATTTGACAAAAACTTGAAGCATGAAAGTAATGATAAGAAGTAAATCCAATTGACAATTCTTACCATGTCCAGATTAGAAGATCAGTTGATCTTTTACTTTGAAAGATCGAGAAATGGACTCCAGAAATATATATCAACTTTGCCACAAAATCAGTAAATGTTTTACTGCCAAAAAAACTTCCACCCTTTTTCCAGTGGCCAAATGACGTCAGCTGCTTCTCACTCTCACTGTATATGTCACAGGCCTCATTGTATTTCATATTTCTCTATTTTGAGAAATAATATATTGACAATATAAATTTTTAAGTATTATATTCATAGCTTGGACTCATGGGTCTGGGATTGAGAAGGAGAGGACACATTGTTCTCTAAACCAGACATATTTGTTTATAAATAAGGACTAATGCAGGATGCAGATCAGTGAGGCCCACCACTGTTCTGGACTGTGTTCATTACATCAGAGAAAGACATGGATGACACATTCTCAGTCTATAAAACCAGAACAGGTCTAAATTCACTATCCAACTGTGTGGCATGCATGTGAGATAGAAGCTGATACAGTGAAACATCTGCAGAGGGGTTTTTAACAGGGTTCTGCAAGGTGGACTGCCCTACTTGACCAGCCTGTCCTCTGCACATCAGCTACTGTCATGTTTTAATCCCATATATGTGACTACAAATAAGAAGTGGTCAGCTAAATGTAGCAATAATCCTTGAATAAGGACAGCCTTCTTGTCTAAAGTGCTTCTCTGCAATAGGACTGGAGGCTGTATAATCTTCTCCTTGTTAAAGTGGTTTCAAATAATTGGTCTAGTTATAATTTATAAACCTTCAATGCAGCCTGAAAGATGCTAGTTACAACAGAAGATGTCTTTGCTTAGATATACTGGTGCCTGTGTTGGGTTTCACATTGCATACTCATCCACATTGTCAGGTACTGCTTTAACCAGAAAGCCACAGAGCTTTCTGTCACTCTAGACAAGAATATAAATAACTGGACACAAGATGGGTAGGTTGATACAGCTGGCTATCACACACGCACCTAAGGAAAAGCATAAGCAAATCTTATGCATGTAAAAGTTTAGAGTTAATTATTAAATCTTTCTCTGATTTGCACATTCGGAAGAACATCAATGATTTATCACTTATCATTTATCATTTCCAGATCTGCTATCATTTCCAGATGTCTTATTGTTCCTAGATATAAGGTGAGCAGGTAGGAGCTGTGACTAGTCAGATACCATCAGAACAGCTCAGCTTCCTGCTCAGCTACACAGACTAATCAGGCAGAAGTGACCAAAGCAGCAAGATGTTGCCAACTCTTCTTATCGTTTCAATAAGCATTGTAGCTATTGAAGTTGTTGTTGGATTTATTGGAAATGGATTTATTACTGCTGTTAATATCATTAATTGGATCAAAAGCAAAAAAATATCTTCTGCTGATATGATCCTGATCTTTCTGAGCACATCAAGATTTATCTTGCAGGTGACAGTCCTGATGCACATCCACAGTCTCTACTTTGCAGATGTGGTAAAGCTGGCTTCAGTGTACAAGGACTTTGGTGCTGTGTGGATGTTTGTGAACCATAGCAGCTTGTGGTTCAGTACCTGGCTCTACGTACTGTACTGTGTAAAAATAATCAATATCACCCACTGGCTGCTGCTGCAAGTCAAGTGCAGAATAGCTGGGATGGTCCCATGGCTTCTTCTTGGATCGCTGGTGATCTCTTCTCTGACTTCTTTCCCTTTACTGTGGATTACACCCAGCACTTACCTGTGCAGCTCAACTGGGAACTGCAGAGAAAATAGCACAGCTCATATCACAGACTGGGATAGTTCACATCTCTACTTGCTGCTTCTTTACTTTGTAGGTTGCTTTTTCCCTCTAGTGCTCTCCCTGGTGACCTCAGCTCTGTTAATTACTTCTCTGTGGAAACACAGGAGGACAATGCAATGTTACGCAGATACTTCCAGGAATGCTATGATAGATGTTCACCTAACTGCTATTAAATCCATTATTTCTTTCCTAATTCTGTATCTTTCTAGTTTTGTAGCTCAAATTCTGTTGATACTGTCGACATCTCAAAGTAAAGATGTTGTGAAAGTTGCAGTATCCTTAGTTGTAGCTGGGGCGTATCCTTCCATGCACTCAATTATCCTGATCATAGTCAATTCAAAACTGAAATTGGCATTTAGGAAGCTTTTCCTGCATTTTAAGTGCCATTTGGAAGATAAGCCTCCAAGTCCCAGACTTGAGAGAAACACTCTCCAGTAAGAAACCTGAAATCAACACTCACATGTATTATTTCATTATTTTTTCTTAAATGATAACTTTCATCTTCCAGAGATTTCTGTGACTAGTGCTCCTTAACATTTCTGAACATCTGAAATAATGTGCATTTTTGCCTTACTTGTGCACCACTTCACCTCCTTCCATCCTGCTTAATATAGAATGAGAATAAAAATGCACTGAATGAAAACAATGCACTTAAACAAGAAATCAGTTTCAAGTTACTTTGTGATTTCAGATTGTCAGTTTAAGACTGAAAGCTTTAGGACCTGTTTGAATTGAAGTAAATGGGGACTAAGCCAGACAAGAATGTACAAAGCTCAAAAGTGTCAGCTCTTAGATAAAGGTAAATTTTCACCTGAGAAGATTAAAATTTGACTAAAAACATGTTTCTGCAAGTCAGCTGGTGGAAAAAGCACATGGAAAATGACTGTGCTTTTAAACTGGAAAAGTGAGCTGGATTATAACCTGAGGGAAAATTAAGATTTGGAAGCATGCAGCCAATCAATATAATCAAATTGCATTCTGAATAAGGTTTATTTCTGTTAGGATTCTGGTATGTCTGTAACAATGTAGTGATTAAATACCTATTTAAAATGGATACTTTTGTTTGAAATATATGTTATGTTTATTTGTTTGGTTTTCTTGAAAGTGGATTACCAAGATGGTGATTACAATGTGAAGTCATGTAGGTGCATAAAATTACTTGTAGAAAATCTCACTCTTGTTGAATTGGCCATTCTGATCATAGATTTGCCTTTATTGTCATGATTTGCTCTTGCTGTGAGCGGCTGGGAGTTGCTTCTAAGGCTGTTTTCTTTTAAAATTTTATGTTACTATGAAATTACACATGAAGCTGGTGAAATATGTTCAACAAGTCCTGTCGTATTTTATCAAATAATGTGTTTGATAAATCTGTCCTAAAGTTCTCAGCTCATCTCAAGTATTTTTATGCTGTATATTTCTCTGCAGGAGTCTAGATAATACCAGATTATAAATTACTGTGGTGAGAGTTTCAGTCTCACCCATAAAATCAATAAGCAGAGTGATTCACTTATTTTTGGAGTGTAGTGGCCTCAGTTTTTGAAACATCAGAGTTATAAATTTATAAAATGCTTTGAATAAAATCACTGTTTAATAATATTGGATAAAGAGTGAATAAATATAATGGTTTTAATTGGTACCTTAAAATACTTTTGAGAATGAACTATGTGTTAATAGGAGACATAAGAGGATGTCTGTGTGATATGAAATGACATGATTATTAACATGTGTAAGCCATGGGTTCAGACTGCAGAGCAGAAGGGAGAGTCATTAATCTCACAAACACAGCATTTGGAGGCGCAGTATGTTGTACTGTAAAACTAAAGCTTCTGTAATGTCCACTGCTGTGGTGCTGAATCAAGAGAGACACAGAAGTCCCTCGGGGCAAGCAGGTGGGAGCTGTAATTCTCATGTCAGAGCAGCACTCTGCTCTGCTCTACAGGTGCATGCCCTGCCACCTTGGACCAAGGTTGGGACAGTTATGCAGCCATAGCTCTTCCAGCTGGCAACATCATGAAAAGAAAGTGTCCTGTAAGAAATGAGTTTGTTTGAGACTGTTTTATTGCAGGGTGATTGGTAGTGGTTTTTGGTTTTTTTTGAAGCTGATAATTTCCCCAGTGAGCTCATTTCTCTTCAGGTATTTCCAAACCCGTTTCTGAAGAGAGTCTGAAGTAAAGGGATCAGAGCAAAAGATGATAATAACGGCCCTTGCTCAGCTCCTTCACCTTCAAGAGAGGGAGATCTGAGGCAGGAGCAATCATTAATAAAATATCCTCCAGTGCTTCCAGGGGAAGAGGAGGACAAAGCTCAAGGACTTGACATCTTTATGTTGTATTGATGAAAGTTTTGTTACACACAGCATAGAGTGAGATAGATGGGTACATAAATTAGAATTTTAAATGACTGAATTGGTAAATAAATTATTAGTTTTGTCCTTTTCCATTCCATCCTTCCCTCAAGCTTCAATTTATTTTCATGACTTCTTCCACAGTATATACAGATTTCTATTTGTTTTTTGATCTTACCCTGCTCTTCGGAGTTCATCCTATCCCACCCTAAAATAATCTGTTATATTGTCTTCAGATCTAGCCTTCTCTTTCAGGTGCATTTTAAAAAAAGCTTTCTCATTATTATTTTACAAAAAAAAATCACTCACCAAATTACAGTAGACTTATTTCTGTCTCTGCTTTATTCCAGAATGCAGATCAATAAACCCGATGAATGTTTTGGCAATCATTATTTGTGTCCCAAAAAATCATAAAATAACTTCATTGAGATTTCATTGTCTAAGTGTTTATATGATGATTGAAAATAAGACTGAGCTCACCAGTGTGTTTCCCCTTGAACTTTTCAAGTTACATGAAGCAGGGACAACATGAGTGGGAGAATAGTGTCTGCAGTTTGTATAAGGCCAGAAATCGTGGCAGCACCAAAATCATTGTGAGTATGATAAAAAATAGTGATTAGTGCAGTTGTTCATACCAACTACATGAAAAATCAAACCTTGTCTTTTTTTTTTTTTTTTTTATGCCATTGTGTTTGCTTTTTCCGGGTCAGAATTCATCACAATTCTGTGTCCAGGAAAACCACTATTTTGCTGTGCAGAAATTGAGGGACTTTTTATTGCAGTCTCAGTAGCATGTTCATGAAGCTGGCAAGTTTCTCACCCTCAGTCTTTCATCACGTGAATCAGAAAGAACTACCACAGACATTCTGAGTTTCAACCACCAGTCAGCTTTGTCATGTCTTTCTTTTTGCCTGCATTAATCAGAGGCTCTGCCTGACCAAATCAGTAGTGAGGTAGCGGACATGAACTCTGCTGTCTCTGACACAATATCTCTCCTCTGCCAGCCATGCAGTCATCCTTGCCCTTTGTGATAGTTTGCTGTTCCCCATGATGTAATTACCTCTCTGCAAGGTACACAAGTCAGCACTGCCAGGTCCATGGATCCCAGAACAGATGTTCTTGTAAATACCACTAAAACTCCCATCTTCGCTTTTGCTGGTTTTCTAGCAGTAATCAGGAAGCTTTTCACCTTCTTTGCATCTGACAGCACAACGGTGCTAATTTATTCTGAATATTTTTGGGTAATTTGAAAGGTAAAATAAGTGTCAATGCAAATACCAGACAGTACCTATCTTTTCTTGAAATATGACTTCCCACCTTTCTGCAAGGTCTGGAGAAACTTTTTTCCTCCTGTAACAGTTTATAATAGGATTATAACCTGGGATTACTTTTATCTCTATTTATTTATTGTCTTCTCTATCGTAATACTCGGCTTTCATTTCATTAATATCACAAGGACAGTTTCTCCAATGTCACAAGATATTTTTGAAGGCTAATCCCCCTTCCCCTCAATATTTCTTATCCTGTTTGTTCGTCATTTGAGTACATCTGTGTGGGAGGTCAATGGAGCTTAGCTAGATGTATAAATAATGCTCTATATAAATCTTCATAGAGATATGGGTTTTAGGGTTTATTAAAAAATAAAAACAGATAAAAATAACTTTCTTTCTAAATTAAGGTGAAAATGGCTTTGAATAATTTTAAATATCAAAAATATAAATCAGGATCATGTAAACATCACTTTTAAGATTTATTATTTTCAAAGTGCCATTTCTCCTTTCTGATACCTATGTTTTTGCAATGATCCAAACTCTACATTGGCCAGAGTAATCATAATGAATATTAACTACATCAGAGATGAGCATAGGTCCTCTTGAAACCGGAGCCCCTAATGCTCATAAGCTTTCCAGTGCTCAGATGGTTTTTAATTCCTAAAACTTTTCTTGTCTCCACATTGAAAGGGCATATCCCTTCTCAGCCTATCTGTGTGTGAAAAGACAGGGATATTTTATCATCAGAAATCAGAGCAGTAGTATGGGTGGTGGCTACAGTGGGATTTAATTGGGCTTTTGAGAGGAGAGGAAAGCGAGGAGAAGTCTCACAGATCCATGAGATTTACTTTGACTGGTCTCTTTTCCCAGTGCAGGTAAACAAACTGGGGCAGTAATGCAGCCTTCCAAAGCTGCTATTTCTGATCTGGGATCCATGCACTGAATGCGTCACTGCAAAACAGCTCTTTTGGTGCCACAGGAAAGCAGAGACCAAGTGCTAAACAGGAATAATGAGTTGACATCATCATCTCTTAATTGCCTCTTGGGGGGAAGGGGTGAAATTGAACCCTTTCTGGCCCCTAGGCACTCAGATGTGGTATTGTGATGAGATTAAAATGGATTATACAATTTATAAATTTAAAAAAATGATTGGTAGGTAATTATATTCTACTTTTTATCTTCTTCCACCCTCTCCCCCAATGTCATATTTGAATTTCATCTTTTCTAGCTTTCTATTTTTTATTTTTCCCTCTCCTTTGAGTACTTCTTTTACTTTTTAGGAAAAAAAATCTACATTTATCACTCATATTTCTTGCCACTTCCTCTAAAAATCTCCACTATTTTTGTTGCTACTGCTGCTGTTATTGCAAATATATAATAATGAAATCAAGATGGGTTCATTCACATGTTTACTTTATTATACTAAACACAAATTTCAAGGCATTTTATTGGTTTTGGCAGACTCGTACTTTTTCTTTTGTGATAACATTGCAAATAAAATTTCTCCCTTTCCTTGTGAAGGCATTTAAGAAACCAAAAAAACCCCAAGCAACAAACAAAAGCTCATATTGCTGAGACCCTGAGATAAGTGAAGCTTCCCTTTCAAATCCCACTTTAGTCAGTTTTTCTTTGTTGTCCTTTGCCTGCCATTTGCTTTCTCTCACCTCAGTGCGGATCCCTTTTCCTTTTACAGACTGTTATTTTCTTTCTCATTTTCCCTGTCTCCTTTAAGGTTGTTCCTAAAGTCTTTACTTTTCCCTTCCTCTGTTTAGTTTTAATCGTCACCCTTAAATCCCTCAAACACACTTGTTCCTTTCTATTTTTGCACCGTCTGTTTCCCTTCCAGAGTAGAGATGACCATCCAAATATTTTCATTGCTTAGGACGCAGATAAGAAGGAAAAAGAGGAAATAGAATGTAGCTCCATGCATGCAAACAGCAAAGTGGAAAACACTGAGTTCAAATACTGCATGTATAAATTGTACATTCAGGACTAAAATTATTTAAAAAACTTGCAGCTTGAGCAACATCGGAAAGAAAGTACATATTTATAGACTTGCTCACTCTCTTAAAGAGACAACAGAAGTCTGCCTATTGCAATTAATTCTTACCAACAGAACAGAAGGAAATCAGCTTTTTTTTCTGAGGAGCCTCTCAATCTCCTCCAAGATGTAGGAACTATGCATAGGTATTTCTTGAGCTCATTTGATAAATCATAAGAAACACAGCATGAGCTTTATACAGGTGTTCAACCAACAGAGGTTCAGACCCCTAACATAGCACATGGGTATAATTTGAGTTTCAATGATAACAGAAGTAATGTTTCTCTTGCTTGAGGTACCCACAGCTTTCTTTAGGAATCTGAAGCAGTGTAATTGCACATGTAGAGAAATATAGTTGCCCCTGTTGAATAAATAAGTACCTATCTCTCAGCTAAATTCAGTACAAAAGGAGAAAAGACATAATATAAAAACTGCATCATTCTAAAGTCATGTTTGGACTACAGCTGCAGCCAGTCTCCTTTTTCATTGTTTTTTTCAATTGGATGAGCTTGGCCTTTTTTCTCATGCCATGGGTATACTCAGGTAGGAAAAGGGAGAAAATTCCTCAAAAATGTCCCCTGGAAAAGGTTATTCTGAGATATAATATCTCTTGGCTCCAATTCCCTGATGCTGCGAAGAACTGAAGTCTTAAATCCCTTATCTTTTGGCTCTTACAATGCCAGTCTGTGATTATTTCTAAAGCCGACTCCAAAAAATTTTCTGGCAAAAGAGAGTTCAGCTTTAGGAAAGAGAATGACAACTCAAACTTTGTATTGGGTTTGGAATTGGGTAAAAACCTATATAAAGTCTCATAATATATGTAGGCAGTGGGCCCCGGGACTGGGGAAGAAGGAGAAGGTTCAGTAGTTATCTGTGATAAGTCAATCCAAACTTCTCTTTCCCAGTCCCTTGGCCTGCTGCATCTCATCAGCATGGAGATGACTTGATTTGCTTTACAGAGTCAGTGGGAAAGGTTAAAATCTCAGGCTGGCCCTGAGGAAGCTTCCAGAAATGCTGTGCTTTTCTAGCTAACTGTAGAAAAAGCCTGCATGCATCACCAAGTTAAGGGATGAGTTAAGTGTCTTTGGTCAACCTCCTCTTTGAATCTCTTCACCTACATGAATATGTGGTTCCAAACCATGGTTCTGACAAAACTGGGAACCTTTGGATGATTCTCAGATCACCCCTCAGACTGGTTGTCTCTTCTGTTATTTCTTCTCACTATACTTTGGTTTATTTTTGCTTTTCCTTTTGCATTTCACTAACGAATCCTCTCACAGATGTCAGGGTGATAGATGCTGAGGTTTTTCAGCTCTCCATATCATTCCACTGATCACCGTTGGGAGGTAGTTCCTTGTCATCATTCCATTTAAATGTAATCAGATAATTGTCTCTGTCCTCAAACTTATCTGGAGGGGGAGATAGAAATCTGGCAACTCTGGGAGCTCCAGGACACATATGCATGTAAATATCATCCAGTTTCTGTCTTTTCCCCCTTTCTTCTATGTTTCTAGTTTTTTATTTGACTGCCGTTATACAGCTGATGCACCTAAATCACCAAGATTGCCTGCACTGTCTTTGGGGATCACTGCTTCTTGTTTGAATACACTATACTCAGTTTATAACAAATTTAAAAACATTGATTCAATGTTGCATATCTTCCACTAAGTCACTATAAGACAGAAAATTCTTTCCTTGTTTAGAGGGGTAAATTCTAAGAAAAATAGGCAAATGCCTGGAACTGACCATGTTCTTATATACCCATATTTTGAGGAGAAGGCCAGTGACAAAAAGTACAAAAAACTTAAAATTTGTGACTATGCAGTATATTTTCCTCACTTATTTGTGAGGCATAGCTAAATATGATTCTATATTTAAGTTTCCTGGTGAAGATGAAGTTCTTTGTATCCTTTCATCTTTCAGCTGATCAGGCTCTTGAGTTTTCAAGAGTTAAATTGTTAAATCTGATATCAAAATACTAAGAATCAGATAGTTCACTCAAGATACTTTTTCCTACAAGAGCTTTGCATAGAGTTGGGTTTTTTTTAATAGCCTATTATTTAAAAGTTGACAGCAAAAGCAGTACAGTTATCTATAAGCCAGCTGTCATGATTTCTCCAGAAAATCACTTTTTGCATTGAACTGATGTTGTGATCATATACCTTGCTGTCATGTGGCTTGATAAGTGATTGCTTGCTGTGAAGAGCCCATGAACTACTTCTGGTACTTGAGCTTCTTACAATGTATATTCACTTGCAGTTGCAAGCATTGTACTTTCATAGGGCTGATTGAACAATCTTGATCCAAATACATTATTCAACAAACATTTCTATGGAATACCTTCTTTCCAGACAGAATTTAAAAGAAGTTAAGCTGACTCTGATCCTTACAAGGTTTAGTAGGTTCTATGAAAAGGCACTGTAAATAGGGCAAGAGAGACTCATACCTTAGGTGCCTCAGTTTAGTTCTTTTATCTTCGGGGCTTCCAATGATACATCAATCATCTCTATGCTTCATTGTCCTGCAGGAATAAAAAGGTTTTTATTTGCCACTCTAAATTTGTTTGAAATAATACATAGGGTTTGCTGTATAAATGGAGAATATTTTATTTCCCATTTTTATTTTGTTTGCCTACATTTCATTCAACCTGGTTTATTGACAAATAAGTGCATGGTTCAGCCCACGCCTGAAGTGATGTTGCTATATAAACAATTGATTTTCTTGCCTTTCAACAGAGACACCAAAGAGCCTTGACTGAGAATCTTTTGAGTGTTTTCTACATATATCTGACAGCTCAAAAAAAAAAAAACAACCGAATAAACTTTACATTATCTTGATAAACTCTATACTGTATAGTGGTTATATATCTCAGGCTGAATGTGGTGTATATTTTCATTTGTCAAATTTTTGATAGAAACTTGCACAGGAAAATTGAAATTTTAAAATAAAAATGTGAAAAGCCTGTGATATTTCCCTTCTATCATCTCTTTTCCATATGAGAAAAGAGACGGATATCCTGTTTTTCGATGCCCGAAGGCAGGACAACTAAGATAAGAAAGTAGTAAACAGATGGAATGATGGTACCTAAGACTGGTAGTGGTACTGTTCTCCATGGTTCCCTGATGACTTCTCTTGTGCTCTGAAGATGTCCAAATTTTTGTGGAATTATTTTGGGGTGGAAGCACCAGGGAGAGGAAAGGTTCAAAAATGCAGTTGACTAAAAAAACTTCAGGAAAATTTCACTAGAATATTTCTTCTGTAGGAGACTGAAAGAGTGAAGTAACTTAAGCTAAGAATGTTATCAAAAAGAAAGTCAATATGTTCTGTATAGGGAAAAGTTCTCTTGTATGAAAAGGCTCTTTAAACTGGTAGAGAGAAGCTCGATAAGATGCAGTGCCTGGGAGGTGAAGAAAAACAAAATTAGACTAGGAACAAGGTCCTCATTTTATCTGGAAGTGTAACTTACCCCCTGGAGGAAAGTGCATTAAGTTGTGATAGATTAACTACTGTCTGAGCTCTTTTAAGGTGTAACTCAACATGAGGTTTTACTTTTGATAAAGGTGTTCTTTAGTGAAATTCTGCTCCAAGTGATATGTAGAGGAGCAGAGTAATTTGTCTTTATAACCTCATACACTGAAGGAAATTTCACTCACCATTCCAGCTCCTAGTCTCTGAGAAACGAGTTCTAAGATTAGTTAGTAATGCACCCAGGAAATTTCTTTCCTGGTGAGCAGCATCCGTTCCTTTTATACATTGGCATAGCTTTTTTTTGGTTTTTTTTCAGTCAGTGGAGGAATGGAAAGTCTTGCACTAATATGGTTACATAGGGTAAGAAAATGACTGTGATGTCAATAGATTTGTGGAGATTAAAGTACACAACAATCTTCTTTTATTCCATCTGAATTACTTTTTTACTTCTTGGCGTCCAATCTCTCTAGCAATTCTGGAAAAAACCGAGCAGGATTATATCAGTTACTCCTCAAAAATTGTTATTATTACTGAAAGAGAAGTTGAGACATTAATCAAGATATAGACTTTTTGTCAGCAAACAGAGGGTAAAATTTTCCATGAGCTTGCAAAAAATGTTAGTGTTTAGCAGAGCCAGAAGAAAAGTACTGTATTAGGGATACACAAAATCTGATGAGGCTTTTCACTGTGAGGTAAATGAGAATCCTCCATGTAGTTGATATTGTGGAATTACTCTTAATTATAACTGGTAAAGTAATCTAAAGCAAAGTCTGTTAACAAACTTAAGTGTGACTACAAACAATAAGAAATAATTTTGGGGAACAGAAGGTTCATGAAAACTTGGAGTTGCAACAGAGCAGCCTAAAGACAGAGTGGAAAAGGGGATGTTAATTGAAAGATACTGTTGTGAAAAAACAAAATCAAAATAAATAAACCAGACAGAAAGGTAAGTGAGTAGCAGCTCCCCATGGAAGTCTTGAACTACTATTTATCTATCAGATTTAAAGAAAAAAAAAGTTTAAACTCCCAAGAATCTTTAAAACAAAATCTACTATCCACAAGAAATTTGGTGGGTTTGGTTTTGTTTCTTTTTTCCCCCTCATTAAATTCAGTTGTCCTACATTCAAATACAGGAGGGAGAAGAAAAATATGGTATGAAAAGTCTCTTGAAAAGTCTCTGACCAAGCCCAGTTTTATTAATAATTTAGATTTCCTGTTGCCTCATACACCTGTTGTGTTTTTAGATAACAGCTTTGCTTCCATGTTGCACGGATAAGCCAGGTCACTGAGGTTCAGAGTCTTTAGCCTCCACCAAAAACTCACATTATTGTCAAGGGGCTGATTCACTCAACAGACTGGAGCTTGCAACCTCAAACTAAAATTTAATCCATTACGTTCTCCCTGTACATCAGATTCACAAGGCAAAACTACTGTTTAGCTTCAGAAGCTCCTTAAATCAGTGTATATGTCCTAGTACTTTTCTTTACTTTCCAGGTCCTCCAAGGACAAAAATCAAAGTGGTATCTCTATTGTTAAGGTTTTATTATAAAACCCATTCCTGATCTATATTTTTCCTGCTTTTAGTTCAGTGTAAACAAAGCAAGAGGAATTCATAACAGACAGGTTATGTCTTCAAAAATTCAGACTCTCTCAGCAGCAAACTGTCATAGTTCATTATAAAATTTGGGGATCAAGGCATCAAATGTATTTGTGTATTATCCCTCAAGTTAATTCCTTTTTTCCCAAACTTTGAGAGACAAATTTAAATAATACCTGTGTAGAGAAACCTTGCCCTCCAAGGATTAAACGTGCTTTTAGTATCATTCACATGATTTGAAGTTTGCAGCTCTCCCCACAATGGAGATTGGTGCCAGGGGTTTAGTGGTTATGTCTATCATTTGAAAAGGAGGCCAATACTTCTCCAAGAGGAAAAATGTGTTAGAATGGTATTTTAGTGTCCCTTTGTCACACACTTCTCATGTTTCCATGGGCTGTGTACAATTCTCTTTGATGATTATCTCTATTTTTTTGTAATTACCTCTATGTAAATTACCATCCAGTGCTATACTGGCAGTAGAAAAACTTAAAAATCTTTTTCCTGGTTTATTTTTCTTTCTGTAAAAAAGGGAACCATAATATTACTCTACTTTTGAATGGAGTCCTCAGTACAGGGCCAGAGTCTGCCAAGATAGAAAGCACCTACTGCCAGGTTAATATTTTCTAGATATGCTCAGGCATATCACACCCATGCAGTGTTGCTGCTTCTTCTTGATTTGTTTGGAAAATGAAGCTGAAGCACAATGTGCTGGGATTATGTCATCAGCACCCACAGTTGTACAGCAGCACAGGGCACAAGCACTTAAAGGTGAAGGAATAGAAAAGCAGGTGGTGGTGGGTAAAGTAAAAAAAATATACAGTTCTCTATGAATCAAAACCCACTTACAAAAGTATCAGATTCGTTCTTTTTAATGACGCATACCAGATAGNATTATTATTATTATTTTATTGCTGTGATTGTCCTGTGGGTTTCACCTAGATTTGACAGTTACTGTTCCTTTCCTATTTTTTGTACAATATGACCAATCTTAATAATGAGGGCATTAATTACCTACCAAATTCAACACAGGAAAACAATTTGACAAGAGACTTGACATTGGGAAAGTGCTGGTTTTGCCATTAACTTTAGAGATTAAGATGTTCTTCTTCATCGTGTAACTGTTACCAACAAAGCCATAGTTTTATTTATAAAACCATTTTTTTTACAGTTGGGAGCATATAGTACATGTTCAATTCGCATCACTAATATTCTTTACAAACAACTTCATACAAACTGCTGAGGCTGTGACAAATCACAGCAGCCAACAGTCTGTCAACGGCCTTTAGCCAAACTCTATGCCATACAAGGCTGATAGCACTCTGAATCAGAAATTAAACATAAAGACAAATGCTTGAAGGATGGCTAATGATAAAAACATTCAGCAAATAATGTAATGTATTATTGTTGTAGTAACTAATTAATAAAATAAGCAATAAAGTAATACTGTCAGCATCAAAAGAGATGTCCCTCCTTGAGAAATTTTCTCACGTGTCATTGAAAAACTTCCATAACTACAAAGAGTTTGGTTCAAAGTTATGGAGGATGAAGAAATGTACTGGTGTACTTATGCGTTATTAATGAAATAAAATAGCATAGCATCTGTAAAAAAAAGTGTATCTACTCAGAGGCTAGTAAGAAATCTGAATACATTTTTAAGGTTGCTTGTGCATCATGCAAAGAAAGGAGATTTTACTCTTCCCCAAATGAGTAGAGTCAGTTCTATCTTTAGGATTCAATACCTACATGTTCAGGGTACATGATTCAGATGTTCAGATTTTGTTTCTCTGGACAAGGAGGAAGACATTTGAAGTACTTGAGTACCATAGTCCATTATTTTCCTGTCCTTGTCATAGATTTTTGTCGAGCTAATACAGAAAATATGAACACAAAAATATATTTTCCTACATAATTTCATATCGCTACCTTCTTTCTTTGGCTTTCCAGGCAGACAAGCATGTTCTGCTGAACAACATTTAATAGGTGGGGGGGATCTATTTTTAACTGTAGAGCAGAGCTTTTCATACTGACTGATGGTACTGAAAAGGGAAGAGAAAGGTCACAGATGTCACTTTGTGGTGAAAAGATGCAGAAGCTTACTGTAAGAGATGTCTAGCATGCATTGCTTTTCTTATCCTGTTATATTTCACTAATTCAATATGAAAGCTACTTTCATGATAATGCTCTGAAATTGCGTTATCAAACTGAGCCACTATCATGGCAATAAGGACGAAATAGAAAAGACTTTAAAGTCTATTATAAGTCTGCCTTCACCCAATTAGAGGCCGTTCAGCTCAGTCTGGAGGTTAGTCCAAAAATCACGCACCTCCTTGTTCATCATGAGTCATGTCAAGGTCTTGGACTAAGATTTTTCTGCAGAGCATTACTAGACAACAATGACAAAAAATTGCTTTGGAGGCTCAGTACCTAATGGTGTAATTAAAAATTATATTTCTTTTTTTCACCTGCTGCATGGGTCAAAAGAAGCACTCCACTCTTTTTTACTCCTTAAGAAACAACATCAACTAAAAGCCTTTCGGTAACATAATATATTCACCTGATCTATAAAACATTATTAGATATAATTTCTATATTCTGTTTGTTTTAAAAGTGAGATATGTCACACATATATATGTAAGATGCAATCACCATGTTTTAAACTCAAAAAGCACATGATCTATTGAATGAATTGATTGAATCCAGTGCGATCATGACAAGGTAAACATTTAAACTGGGAGAGTAACCAAATTCCGCTGGCTGCAATTTCCCTCCTTTTCACTGTTTTAGCTCTTGGGGGGCTTTTAGTTTCCTTGTTTCTATAGTGAGCAAAAGTTACTATGCCTCATTTGTCCAGGAGCAGCAATTGCAGCTGCCACTGTAGGGTCAGGATGTTTCATAGCCATGTTTTGTGACCATAATCTTTTTAATCTTATCATTGTGACCAGAAAGAAAGCTTATCTCAAAGCAACTGATAACAGCCTTTCCTAGTTATTTGCATATATCCTTCACGTACAACAGGGTGTGCACAATAACAGTCAAACCCTGCTGCAGTGTGTCGTAACTAGGAAAGGAATTGACACAATGGCAGTGAAAGCAGAAGGAAGCTATTGACATTGTTTTCAGTTTAATTGTTGAAAAACTCAGCAATCTTAGAAGATCTGTATGTGCAGATTACACAGTCTGTCCTGCAGTAGAGGAGCACTGCAGATTTACAGCCTTCACGCTGTTACCATACAAAAACATCTAGTGTTGCAACATGTCAATCCTCTTATCCTGGTTCCCCTTCCTCCTTCTTACTCCTCCCCTTCCTGGGAGTAAATCCACTTGGGACTAAAAAAAAAAAATAGAGTAATTAAAATGTCTTTGTAACTTCACCAAAATTTGGGGGTTTGAGCTTTAATCCTGTGGGTTCTCTTAAAAATGGAAAAGAAATGAACTGACTTGAGAGCACAGGGATTGGTGGGACCATCATTTTGGGATCTCTCAGGAGACACTCATAGGCAGTCTTTTTCTCTCTAATCTCAATGTGTGGGAGGCACCTACAATTTATTCACGGGATGGACAGGGAGGGAGTGCTTCTCTCTACCCTTTTGGTTTTAAGATGTTATGATTTAGAAAAAGAGGACAAATTCATTTGCCAGGGTCTTTTACCTCACCACTTCAGTCTCAACCATGCTCCATATAAGCTAAATGAATTCCATTTTACACCTTGCTAGATTTATTTTTCCTTCTAATACTGTGGTTGGAAGCCTGTTCTAAAGTCAGTCTTCCAATGTTTAGAATATCTTTTGAACCTGATTATACTATGATTTTGAGCCTGTATTTATTTATATTCGTTCTTACATTGGTTTTTCATCTCACATAACTCATCTAACTCTCTGTTGTTTATCCCATTGGTATAACTACAAAGAAGAAATATAGCTCTATTTCGCCTCTTGTTTGCTGAACAAAAGCAATCTCTTGTAGCAATATTCAAGAGGCTTCCCAGCCCTGACCTATCCTACTTCTCTCTTTTTACACTTTCCGGTGAAAAGTATTTTTGGGTAAAATAAAATACTAATAGAACAGACTGCAAGTTTGGACCCTGCTTAAATCCATGAAAGAAGACAATGAAAAATTTCCACTGATGTCCATGGCCTTGGGGTTAGCCCTTTGTATTCTAAGTGATTCAGGCTTTCAGTTTAAAGTGAGAGAACATCAATCTCCAGTTGCTCTCCTAATGCCTCCTCCCCTACCACAAATTTATCCCGTATGGATACATCCTTATCTATGCTTACCTAGATTGGATGGCAGCCAGCTAGCCCTCATCTAAACCCAGAGCCTAGCTAGACTGGGTTATTCAGGAGGCTGCACCAGATGGCTCAGATGTAATAAAACTTCATATTTGATGCATGGATTTGTGGTGAATTCTCAGAGCAGTTGCGATACCATCTATTCCTTTTGAGATGAACTAAGTCCTTATAAAGCTATCTGTAAATGCTCTTTATTTGTTTGAAGTGCAAATCTGACAGGTTCTGACAGCCTGTCAGCCTCTTGTGTACAACTCTGCTGGAGCCTGCTTTGCTTCCATATATTGTCACCAGTTCATTCATTATTTCTGAAATGTTAACTCTGACTTCCAGCTGACTGACTTGAGGAGGCAATAATCAAGCTAAACAAACTGAGGGTGATAGCATAGCCCACCTGTTATTATGCAACATTTATATAACAAAGTTTGAAAGTTTTATTGTGTAGTTTTTCCATCAAATAATCCAGACTGTCAGAAGTATCTCAGTATATCAGTAATACAAAATATTGAATATTGTTGTTAGACGATCTCAGCACAAATGAGATAATTTACATGGAGGCTTTAACACATAGTCATTATGTTACCAACCAGTAAGACCTGTTTTACTTTTAAATTCTTTGAACAAAATCAAAACACTGGTATTCTATATCAATTAAGAGCCATAACTATAATGTGTAAAAAAAACACAACCAAAATAGTACTTTATACTTTTATGCCTCCTTTGACTTTGATAACACAACATTTTGTGATGCCTCTTCTTTTTTTAAAAACATAATCCATCACATTTTTTATAATCAATCACAAAATGTATGCAAAAGGAGTGTCAAATTCAGTCCTGTAAAAATAATGTTTTGCATGTTTTGAAAGGCCAGGTGACTGTCAGTCTGAGAAACACCGGGGTTTCTGGGGCAAAACCCCTTCAAAGGGCTTGGGAGTGTAGCTTTAAACATAAGTGGATACAACCCACCAGAGTTCCCAACAGATGCCTAAGATTGTTCTTATGTCTGGAGTTTTACTTTTTATCTGTGAAGATCTTAAGTAGGACTCCTTACTTGCTACAACCCATATCCAGAAATTTCTTAAAATATGACTCAAGAATGGCTAAAATGTGGAATTAGTGCAGACAGTGTTGTAAAGCTGTAACAATAAAGAATATAGGTATTAAATCATGTTCATTTATTCCTATTGAGAGACAATTAGGTCTTGTGTACTCTTTTACTTCTGTAGAAATGCCTTTTATCTTTCCCTCTTGTCCTCTGTCATTTGCTGCACAGATTTAGCAATGCAAAAGGGATTCAAAACACCTGGGCATTTATTAATGCTGGGTAAATAGAAATTTAAGCCCTTTTTTTAATGTACTTTCCAACCTTGTTTACTGTCATGCTTGCTTTCAGCCGAAAATGTTTTTATTGGCAAGAAGATCTACAGAAAACTTGAGCTCAGTAAATAACAATGGGAACAAGTCTTCCCAAGAGAATTAACTCTGGGAGTTCTGCCCTGACCGTACTGGAAACTTAATGTACATATCTGCCTAATACATTTTGCTAAGCAACTGTGATTTTTTTTTCAAGGGGAACAGGGTGTTGGGACAATCACAGCTCTCTCAGGAATGATTTGAGTATCCAAGCTCTGGTTTGTCTCTTCCATATGTATTTATTAGCCTACCAAAAGGTATTACCTCTCACTGTAAACCTTACCCTGCAGGTATAATGTGATTTGAGTTCTGACCTTGAGGAAGATTTGCTGTTTCTCTGTTGCCACAGGAGAAGCTATCAAAAGACACATTAATAACAATGGTGACCATCAGATACTATGGTATTGTTGAAGTATTAGCATTCATACAGAAGAGCAAGTTGTACAAACAAAAAGTCTGAAGAAATCCTAAGAAACAATGAATAAATAAACTAACAAAAAATAATTTACTGCATTCACTGTCTGAAAAAGTTTAGAAGGATTTTATCTCTATGGCATGAGGAGCATAGCATAATTCTACCTTGAAGTGAAAACCTAAAAATTCACCAAAGACTAGGCTATAGAAATGTCTGAATTACCCACAAACTTATAAAAATTAGCTGCCAGAATTAATGTAGGAATTTCAAAAATTCCTTTCATCTTATTGATGGTCCATTATAGCAAATACAACAACCCAGTTTCATATTAAACTCTTACGGTTTAAATTAAGTGAACCTTGTTATTCCCATACTTCAGCACCTCTGACTACCACCAGCACTAGGGCACTGAAGAGCAGTTTGGTAAGAAAAGGTGACCTGAAGATATTTCCCAGGAGAATTTGCCCTGTAAAAAAATCTATATAAATTAGAGTCAGTATCAATTATCATAATCAGTTCTTAATATATATTGAAAAACAGTTTAAGAGGTGAAATTTATCTGGCATCATTCTCTTATGCATTGTGTCATATCTAGCAGAGAAAAAAGAACGTGAACTGAAACCACTTAAGTGAAACATTTACAGATACTTCAGGTAATTAAGCACACTTCTGAATTCACCTGAAGAATTAACTATTATTTGAATGACATAGTAATGAAGTGAAGTCAAGTCACCTAAAAGATATATTTATGTTTTAATAAAGTGGTCAAAAGGGAGCATTTCCAGGGTACAATTCAACTTTCACTCTGATTAAGTGATATTTAAGATACTCTGCATTTAGAAGAGTAGATGAAATTAATCTTGCAACAATTTTAAGTATCTTCCTTCCCTCCCCTTGAATTCTTCCAAGTTACCTGAGTTAAAGGTCAGATCAGATATGGAAAATCTTGCTAACAAGCAGAAGTCTAAGAGATACAATGCTCTGCAAGGTCCAAAACCCATAAAATCTCCAGGATTTGGGGCTGGCTCTGGTTTACTTTTTAGAAAAGTTGAAGTGAACTTTGAAGTAAAAGAGGGGTGGCATGATATATAACCCACCATTTATTTTAAGATTGTATATAAACTCTCTGTAAAAGATTTCATGTCTTCCACCCCCACTTCTTTTTTCTTCCTTCTGTAAATTCTGCAGACCACTAGGAGAATTTTCTTTTGACAGTTTATCTAGTGTCAGCAAATGCAGTCTAATTTACTAATTCATTTGCATAGTTTCACCTTAGCCTACCTAGCTGTAAATTTATAAGTGAAAACAACTGGGATGAATGAAAAAAAAAAAATTCAGAGGAAAGAAGGAGGAAGTTGATGTAATAAAATCTGGAGGCTGGTCTAAACTTTAACAAATCTGTAGAATACTGAAAATGAAGTGGACTTTATGATATGATTTTGACTTCGACTTCAGTTTCATATTTTCCAAGGGAATTCATTTTTTAGCATGCAGTAATAGAAATGTCAGCTATCAGAAAAAATATACAGAAAAGAAAATCTCAAGTAGCTAGACCCAGAGTTAGTAGGAGTTAACCTTTTAGGAAAGCGTATCATTAACTTCTTTGGTCAAAGACTATTAATCATGCTGAATTATTTTTGGAAAAGCCTGTTGTCTGCATACGTGTAATCCTTAAGCTGGTCTTTAAAAACAGTCATTTATTCAAGAGGCAACACAACATAATGTAAATATTTGTTTTCCATGTTGCCTTTACATTCAAATATAATTATTAAATACAAAATTAAGTGCTATCCTTTGAGAGGATATTTTAGCAACACTTACTCATTTCTCATGAAATTACTATTTTCCTACTTATATAATTTACTAAGGAAATAACATAGAAGTCATACTATATATTTGTATTGAAATAATAATATTAATCTATTAGGTTTTCAGAACAGAAATTATTTTCTCTCTGGTAGCATTCATTAATACTGCATTTCCAGGCTCTTGAGAGGCAAATGTTCTCAATAAAGAAAATGGAAACCACTGCACCTGGTTTGTATAATTTGACTCCTACCCAACTAGACTGGCTGTTTGAATAGCTCCATAATTTGTTTTTTTAATCAGTATTATTGCTTAAGCAACTGTGCCATTATAATTTCATTTAAAATAACACCACAGACCTGGGTTTTCATATGAAAAACTGTATAAATGCAGGAAGATATAAAGATTTGGTTACCTTTAGGATAACTAAACCCTTATTTGAAATTTCAGCACTGAGGAATAATCTTGAGAATTTAGAAAAGCAAGGAAATGTTGCTATATGGGCTCAAAATTGTTTTCTATCCAAAATTTCAGGACAGCATTCATGAATATTATTTTTACTTCTCTCCTATTATCATTTTTGGTATTTTTCAAATGTATTTAACTTTTCCTTTAAAGGGAAGAAACAAGACCAAGAAAGGTTGTTTACCTCCTATACTCTCAACACTCTTTAGTCCAGTATCAATGCCCAAACAAAATCCAAAAATTAAAAATTTCATAACAGATTTTTTTTCTTCAGTTATGTTATGATGCATAAAGTTCAAAGGATTATCAGTCATTTGGAATAGCATTGGGACTAGGAATAGTCAGAACTAAGAATACCGTCTTCAGAATTTGCATCACCACAACTCTTAAAAACACAAGATGCTTGTTTGGAATCCCTACATGTCCCTGCTTGCAAACCCTGTACTTAGTATATGTGTTCAAATGAGAAGGGAAGAATGAATGGTGTAATTTTTTTTCCTATTAGATAAATTTTAGGTTTTGTGGTTAGGTTTGTTTGAGATTTTTAAAATGAATCAGAAGATCAGAGAAGTACCTTTTTCAAGAGAGAGTGGCTTTTTCAAGTTCTAAAGGAAATCTTTAAATGTAAATTCTGTCTATTTAGAAATCATTTAGGGGGGTTAACCTCTCAGCTGTGGTGTTGTATCAGATAACATTATATCTACATAGTTGTACAAACTGTTATATAGGTCTAGATTTTGAGAGTTAGCAAAATGTGATAAAGTCAGTTTCCCACGTCATGCTTCTTTGTTAATTAATACAGCATTGCACAATTGTCTTCTGAACACTTAGGTTTATAATGATGCCAAACCAGAATTCTCCTTTGTTGTGAACTCCCTAACTCTCCAGTGACAACTCAAACAGGATCTAAAGGGAAAAAGAGAGAATCACTGATTCCTCCATGCTCTCAGCGAGATCCCCTATGTGCCAAGAGCTTAGTGTTGAAGTAGGGGGCTCTGTGAAGACCTGCTTCACCTTTGCTACCTCTGAGGAGTTAGATTTTCAAATACTTATCTGTGTCCACTGATAACTAGCAGGAGATAATAAATCAGCTTAATTATCTGCACATAAGCCGTTAAATAGAGAGTGAAGATGAACAATTTTACTCATGAATCCTACTATTCATGCACAGAGCTGGGGTTGTCTGGCCCAGTCTCCAAACCTTTAATGTGTGCCTAAGAAAGGCATTGCTTTTCCATTATCTAGTTCCCTCAGCAACTGACATTTAGTGAATAGTTTGATGTGTTCCCTGAAAGGAGTTATTACAATCCAAAGTACAGAAGGATAAATGCCTTGACACTTATCTATTTCTATGAGATTTTTAGACTCAGGTCCCCAGCGAAACAAAGGGAACATGTTCTCCTTTCTAACATTGTCAACCTTCACTATCACAAGCACCCAAAATTAATAATTATTTAGCTACTGAACAATTATGACAGGTGATTAATTGATCACAAGGAGCTAGTTCTCGTGATGTTATTAATCAGTATGTCATCAAGCAGAAAGGGAAGGTAAGCAATCTATATCTGTTACAAAACATGTAAGAGACACATTATTCAGTCAGCATGAAAAGGTCATTGTGGAGCAGAAAGCAGCATGAGGAGACTTCACCAGATTGATGAGGCAGAGCTATTTTGTGTATTTATTATCAAGAAAAAACCCAGAACAACTAATCTGTCTGTACAAACATGGTAAATAACTGGTTTACTGAAAGAAAATGCTAAGACATGAGCAGGTTGCTGAGCTGTCAACAAGGCTTTAGTCTTCTTTTGCTTAAAGATTACCAAATGTGGAGTCAGGGAAGAGACTTTCTATGCTCACATCTCTGTGCTCACTTGATAGAATAATACTTTATGGTTGTGGCCTCTGGACATGATAAGCCTCTCTCACCTCCTCTCCTGATGATTACCATGCAACTCGTTGGACAGTACTCATTGCCATCTGCTGCAGGGAGATGTTTGGTAAAGGAGTGCAGGATGGAGAGTAAGAGAAGAGGAGAACATGGAGAGCATGTTAGGGAATTCACAACAAAGAGAAAGGAAGAGTAAAAGGAGGTTTATAAAAAAGAGAGTGACTTGTTTTTCAAAGGCAAATAGGGGAAGGCAAAGGGGAATGTTTTAAACTGAAAGAGGGTAGGTTTAGAATGGATGTTAGAAAGAAATTCTTCATTGTAAGGGTGGTGGGACTCTAGAACAGGCTGCCCAGAGAAGCTGTGGATGCCCCATTCCTGGAAATGTTCAAGAAAGGTTGGATTTTGGGCAACCTGATCTACTGGATGACATCCCTGCCTATAGCAGGTGGGTTGGAATGAGATGGTTTTTATTGTCCCTTCCAAGCCAAAGCACTCTAGGATTCAATACTGTTATGGAAAGCAGTTATGTGTCTTCCATGGCGTGCTGGAGTTGCATGCCAATGAGAGAAAACATGGGTGGTGTTGAGTGTAGGACAGCTTCCCTTCCTCCCAGGTATGACTGTGCACAGCAACTTCAGGCAGATGTGATCTTTTTCTGCCTGCATGTCAAGCTAACCAGAAGATACTGTGCTAACTGCATGGCAATTAACAATAACCTTGAACCAGCAGGTGATAAAGAATCTTTAAGAAACATTACAGCAGGGGTGAAGAAGGCTTTGTATATCTGCCAGGCACCTAACAGCTGTGATATTTTGTACTTGGTGGGATCTCCAAGGACAGGCACAGCATATATCATGCTCTAGTGTGTGCTTCCTGCAGTGTTCTGGGTAGCCAGGCTTGGTGGTGGTATGGGCACAGTTGATGTTTTGTGCTGGATGGAAATAATAGTCAAAAAGGTTCTCACAGGAGTCTATGTATAAAATTTCTGGTGGGTATGGATACCATTGTCTCCATGGCAAAATCTCTTTGTTTTCAGGCTTCTCTCACCAGGGATTAGTGATTTAAGACAAAGGAATACATACTTAGTTTAACCAATGCTTACACAATAGCCAACTTCCCCCTGCAGATAAATCCAGTTCAGCCACATAAATACACTTTAGATATTTTAGTGGAAAACTGTGTTTCGACTAATTTATCTTGCAAAGAAAGTTAATTAGCTTGAGCGTCACACTGTTACAGGCATTGTTTCTAGATGTGGCTGCCACCCAGCTGACTTGGGACAGCAGCAGAAACAGCCTGAGTCTGTCCATGATGGATCTGCAAAGTTCCCTTAACTATCTCATAAAGTATTTTCTACTTTGTTTTATGCTTCAAAGGGGCAGTTTAAGAAAGTATGAGCAATACATGGTAGCTGTAGATGTAGAAAAGCCTGGGTAAAATTTTCCGGGAGTGATGTTCTCCACAGGTTACAAGGCTTTTTTTATGGATTTCTGGAGCAGGTGTAAAAGAGGACAAAGAAGCATGAAAGCACAGAACTTGTGGCTTCTTCAGGCATTTAGCCAAGTAAATAATTCAAAAATATAAGACACTTTTCCCTCTCCACTCTTCACCTAATTCAAACATTAGAAAAATATCATCTTTACTCGACTAATTACCTCATGTTTAGTTTCAGATCAGTAGACCATGTTACTGGTAGAGATCTACTTAGTCCATTTATTTACCAATTCAAAAATATTTCAGTTAGCTTAATAAATAGAACTTCAGGTTTTTTTCCTTTTTTTTTTTAGTGGAAAATTGATGTATAAAAATTTAATTTTTCATTGACGTAACATTTACAAGTAACTCAGTTATTTGCTTATTCATTTCTATCAGACAATTGGTTTACTGAGCGATTTATGAATATTTAGATAGACATCTAGAAAATGATACTATAACAATTTTAATCATGCTTTCACTATGAAAAGCTTTTACTTATCTGCCGCTCTCCAGTCAAATAACCTCACATAAAGAGCTCTACTCTTGTTCTTAGACATCATTGCTTATCTTGACCTTCTCTTGTACTTCTAGTAACAGAGGTGTCATCGTGTTTGAAGAAATTTCAGGTGAAGAAAATGCAGCCACTTGTCTCACAGAGTTCATTCATCTTCCTCCAGACAGGAATGTTTGGAAAATAAATTAGCAAGACCTTGGCATAAAAATACTAATGAGAATTGTGAAAATACAAAATGTGATCAAATTTGCAAAATACGGTAGAGGATAGAAAAAGCCCTCGTACTCTAAAGAAAGAAGCCAGTGATTAAAATTGTAAAGTCAGGAGATGAAGCTTGTAAACTTCTGGCATGGTGGCGGAATGATAGGAGATGCATTGAAATCCACAGGAAAAAATCAGCAAAGAGAAAGGAGGGATGGGGGGCACTGAGGAGATGGCCTGAGATTTGACAAGCAGAAATCACACCAGTTTCTGTTCTACAAGTTTAGGTGTGATTTCTGACAAAGCTGGAGAAGAATGAGCTGCACATAGGGACAAATTAGAAGGGGAAACTGAATTTGCGCATAAACACAAGTCCAGCATTGGGCTGACCTGAAAGCAGGTCAGATTATTGCAATTAAAGCATGTTTTCATGGTGTGCCCTAACCAAATGCAGTACAGTCACCTGAAAATAGTGTGATATAAATCACAGTGAGCTGTGATGGCAAATTTTATCAGTTGTCTATAGGTTTCACTGATGGGAAATAAATATGGCCACTGCTTTCTCTAATTAGGAATTTTTAAACTACTAGGATGTGCAATTTCTTTCTTTCCAGTGATCATGTTATCAGAGACCCGTATGTAGCCTGCATCTGCTTTATGCTGCTGTAATGAAATGAACAGGACCTAATTCACCACTTGGTTACTCCAATCTAATACAACTGTAACTCCTCTGATATCTCTGTAATGAAATCAGAAGAGCAGAGGATAACAGACTTGCTGGATTTGCTTAGGAAGAAAAAAATTGTGTATTTGTGAGCTCTTTCACTCAAACTTCTGTTGATATCCCAATCCTTTACATTTCATAGACACAAACTTTCCAGATAAACAAAATAGATCCAGAATGAAACATGGTAATCACATATTTAATTGTTCATAATAAATATAAAATGCTTTAAAGGTTCTTCAGTAATAAATAAATGCCATGTTACAAACAGGTAAAGTAACGGAAATCTGCTAAATATGCTGCTAGGATTTGGCAGCTAAGCTCTCTTCCAAGTCCATATGCTTTTCAGAAACAGGTGTAGAGAAAGTAATGAAGATGACATAAAATTTGTGTGCTACTGAATAACAGGCATTTTTTTGTGCTATTGCAATCCATTATTTGGAATAAAATGTTGATGTCTACAGAAAAAAAAACAAAAAAAAAAACAAAAAAACAAAACAAAAAAACCCCAAAAACTGACTGATTCTTTTCAAAACAAATCCTTAAGAGGAAAACAACTTGATAGCTATGTAAATGTTTGGAAAACAGGATCCTATTTGCTGCTCATTTTCTAAAGGTCAACAGGGCTGAGTCCTTCCTTTCTTGCTAGGAGCAAATTTATATGAAAGCAGAAAAATTGCAATTTATAATCCATCCATTATCATAATCTTTTAAAACATCACCAGCTGAGGTGTCAGAAACCCAGGGTGATGTGGCTTCAGGTAGGGTATAAACAGCAGGAGCAAATGAACTTTTAAAAAGCCAAGATGCTGTTTTCCTACAGCTCAATTTGCTTCTTTCTAAGCCAGAACATTACTTCTCCAAAATCCTGGTTTTTTTTCCTTTTTATTTTTTTTTCTAACCACCTGAGGGAGGCATTTGAATTTAATCACATTCAGGTTCAGCACTCATCATGGTGATAGTAAAACAGGTGTGGACTGGAAGGAAGGCAGGATTTGCTGATTTGTGAGATCCTATCACTCAGCATCTGCTAGCCAAATTGCCAGCTAATCACCTGTGAAAAAAAAAGTCTTGTTTTGACAAGGAGAACATTTCATCACCTGTGGAAATTGCATTCTCAAATGCATAGCCTGGAGCCCAAATCACTGCATGCACTGAAAGGAGAAATTCTCACCTGTATTTCTAGTTTCTTCTGTTCAAAATTCAGATGATCAAGAGAATACCCTACTTGAAAAATTCCGTGTATTTTATTAGCTAGCCCTGCTTTTTGCCTTGAAGATGACATTTCTTAGCACCCACGAAAGAAAATATCTGCTCTGTAGGGGAAGGTATAAAGAACTTTACCTGTTGCTTTGGACAGATTGAGGCATTCTACTCCTCCCTCATCCAGCCTGGCCAGGCACAAGGCCATTCTGGTCCAGCAGCCAGGCTGTACCAATGCTAATGAACCCTGCTGAGACAGCAAGGTCATTATGCATGTTTGAAAGGTCTCTGCTTGGATCTGGTCCATACATCTCTGGCAAAGAGCATGGATGAAGTTGGGAAGCAGCTGCCTGTACCCAGCTATAGGAAAATGTCCAGAGACCTGAAGAGTTTAACTGGTCACTTTAAAGATTTGGACATTTTTTTATTGGAAAGTAAAACAAGAACTTTAAAACAAGGAAAATGACAACAATAAAGCCACAAACAAATAAACAAACCAAAGATGTCTGAAACATAACATAGGCACTTTCTAATGGGAAAACTTTTATCATTTCCACTCTCATGTCTTCCCCTAAAACATCTGTTATTATCCACTACTCAAGAAAAAATTCTTCCCTAAGTGGTATAGATATTACTGTGTCCCCTTCTCTGTTGGTTTTTAAATCTTTCATCTTCACAGGTACTAGTGTGGTTGCTGAGCAAAATAAATAAGAAAGAGAAATTCACATTTTATTAGGAGAGAGCAATAGCAAGTTCTCCCTCATCAATTTGCTGTGTTGTATGCTTTTGTCTCCTCCTGCATCTGTGTTGGCTCTGAGGAAGCAGTCCAGGTCACTGGTCACTCTAGTGCTTATGTTGAATGAGATATACGAGAAACCTGATAGATCCTCAGAACCACAAAGAAGAGCAAGAGCAGATTCAAGAGAGTTGTGATAAAGTGTACAAACTCTGCACTTCAGGCAAGTAAAAGACTGAAGACACAAAATATAGGGAGAAGAAACTATTTCAGGGAAGGGGTTCTGCCCCCAGAGTTGCCTATTCACTACCTATGCGAATAAAGGCAATATGTAAAACTCTTTAGCTAGTCTTCCACAACAGCTAGTCTTCCAACAGCTCCATCCCCAGCTTGGTAGATTGGTATAGAAATCAGCTCAGCATAAACATGTTATTTCTAAAAATAAGTATTTCTTTCAAGAATTAAGAGTCAGGCAAGGTAGCATTGCAGACTGACAAAATCTTGTCTATTATTGAAAAAACAAATAGTAAAACCAGACAAAGAAGTCCTTGCTCAAAATGATAGCCCTGTGCAGCTTCCAGAGAATGATTTCCCACAGGGATCACTCTGTGGGCCTCTTCACTGTTCCACTCAATAGGTTACTTAGGAGAAACAAACTTCCCTTACATCTCTCACCTGCAACTCTTACCTAAAATGGGTATGTCTGTAGAAAACAGTTGTGTGGAACATGCGCAATCATGAATTTCCAGACAATCTGTCGTCACTCCAGTTGCAGATGGGAATCACATATGGAGAAGATCTCTGCTCAGAGCAAGTCACTTGAGCTGCTTTTCAATGCTGTACACTCTAGATGAACTTTGGAAGATTTGCTCACTTATTCAAAATGCTCTCGAAGTAAGCCAGGTTGGCTTAATTACCATTTTATTTATGTTCCTGTTTATGACGAAAGACATTTGAAAATACTAAAGAAAGAAAATGAGCCTAATTAATATAGAGGAGTTTTGCAGTTGAAGGTGATGTAAGACTGACCTAATTTACTGGCCATGAGCAGCAGATTACTACATGTTTAACAAAGAATTTTCCAAGCAAACATGAATGCAGTGTATGTAAATATATTTATTTGATTGTTTCAAATATTTATACTTTCAGGTTAATTATTTAATTTACATTGTAAGCAGTCTTCCCCATGAAAGCCTGTAATGGGAAAAAATTAAATTAATTTGCTTCCTTGTAAATTAATTTAAATTTCAATAAGGAAAGGTTAACAATGAAAAGAGAATACTATCTGTAATTAATCTGGGTTACTTTACAAACTCATTCTCCACTTCTCCCTTAAATAAATACAAGATTACAAAAGGTCATATTTTTTGTTACATTTTCTATTTGTGGTTATTTTTTATTTTAATATATATTTATTATTCACAAATTTCTCATTAATTGGTTAATATAAATTTCAGATGCCTAGATTGGTACAGCATGCAATACATTTAATTAATGAATTTCCATTTTGCTCAGATGTAAATTTTTATTTAACATGGTTCATTGTTAAACTGATGGATTTTGTGCCAGAAGAAGCTGTGTTTCAGTGGTGGGCAAATTCTGTAAAGAAAAGAGAGTCCTGTGGCTAACATACTCATCTGTGGTTCAAGAAATCTCTTGATTGATCATAGCCCCTTTATTTCTCTACCTCAAATATCTCATTTTTAGTGTAAAAATAAAAATGTTTTCCAGACTCACTGGGAACTTTTTCAGGAAGTTGCTGGAGGAAAGTGTACATAAATATTGTAGCTATAGGCAATCATAGAAATAAAATGCCATATTTCAAAACACGCAACCAGTAGTAAAACTGTATTGCAACAAGTATGTTTTAGCACCATCTAGCTATCTTGTCAGGTAAAATCATAGCTGTAAAACACTCCTGAAATCCAATCTTGTCCTAGGAATAAAACCCACCATGGAATTCTGTATATTTTTTTCCCCCAAATTAGTGCAGAAGTTGATACTGAAATACCTGTAAATATTTTTACACTTACAAATGGCCGGTGTTAAACTGTTTTAGTCCTCAAATTGATGTCTGTGTCTTGGCTTAAGAATGCTGAAGTGTTAACAGCTTGCTTCACAGTTGTAAGGATTTAGCAGATATAAGTGAAATACAACAGGTTTTGCCATAAAGCACTGCTGCAGCTCAAGACATGACATTGTTTTAGCAAGCAAAATCAGTGTATGCTCTTTGAATTTGCTAGCTGCTGCCCTTTGGTATGACTTTACTCTGATTTAACTCCCCTAAGGGGCATGGTGGGGAGGAACAGGCTGAGTGGGGACTGGTATTCCTACTAAGTTTAACCCCTGTAAACTATGTAATTTAAGTAAAATTGTTAATAAGCTGGTGCAGCATCTAAGATCAGTGCTTGTGAGCTTTGCCTCTCTGAAGATCAAAGAGTCCTCTTAGAAAAATCACCACATGAAGAGCAGCTATCTGCACTGAAAACAGTGGTGATAAGCACCTGGATAAGAGATGTGCCCTGGTCAGGAGCATAAAAGTCATCCAGGTCTCCTCACTGCTGACACTGAGATGGCTACTAAGTCACCTGTGATAGTCTTAGTGTGCAGGGCAGGGGTTTTGAGGATGAAGGGAATTTAAGGTGAAAATATACCTAGTTGGCTGGTATTGGATGAAGGGAATTTAAGGTGAAAATATACCTAGTTGGCTGGTATTATGTGACTTAAGAAAGATTATATATAAAAAATTGTAAAGCTAAGAAGAGTCAGCGGGTGAAAAAAGATGCTGGCACAAATACTGCCAGCTGTATATTTCCATCTGAGAAGTTTCTGTGCTGATTTGGGAGTTGTGGTGTTAATTGTTCTGGGGCCTGATCAAACATTCACTATGTGCATCAAGAATTTCCAGAGACTCAAATGGTCTGGGGTCTTTTTCTGCAATTTATTCATTTGTATCATAAGCATTTATTCTAATTTAATAATTTAAATTGCATGGTTAGTGTTGGGACCTGGCTACAAAGTAGTATAAATCTCTTCAGGCATTGAAAATAAAATGATTTTGTGAACACTTGAAAAATAAGCGACTCAATTCAAATACCTGCCATTTGGAATTTGTTAACACTGGTTAAATTTCCAATACTTTTTAGAATTGCATTTTTTTCCAAGTAGTTATACTTAGAAACATAGAATGCTTTGGATTAGAAAGTTTCAAGCCACTCTGCCATGGGGAGGGGCTCTACTCTTCAAGTAGACCAGGTTGCTCAGAGCCCCATCCAACCTGGCCTTGAACACTTCCAGGGGTGGGAGAGGCACAGCTTCTCTGGGCAACCTATGCCAATGCCTCACCATCTTTACAGTAAAGAATTTATTCTTTGTATCTAGTCTAAACATACTCTCTAAATTTACAGCCATTCTCTTTTATCCTGTCACTACACACTCTTGTAAAAGTCCCTCTCCAGCCCTATTTTTACCCCCTTAGGTACTGGAAGGTACTTTAAGATCTCCCTGGAGACTTCTCCAGGTTAAACAACTCTCTCAGTTTGTGTCCATTGCAGAGGTGCCCCAGCTCTCTGAGCACCTTTGTGCCCTGCTCTGAACTTGCTCCAACAGATCCATGTCCTTCTTATGTTGGGACCCCACTACTGGATGCAGCAGTTCCAGGTGAGGTGCCACAAAAGCAGAGTAGAGGAGGAGAATCACCTCCATTGGGTTGATTCATACTGGTTCTATGAAATAGCAGCTATGAACCAGTCCTGATTTATTACACTATTAGCAGTATGTGGGGGCGAAGCAGCTACTGCTGAGATACAATTGAGGCTTCAGTTCTGAAAGAGGACTTTAGTCAAAGCTGGCTTCCTGGTGTATTGCTCAGCACAGAAGCAGTTTACACACTTCCGAGATCCATCCGTGCAGGTAAATCATCAGGCAAAACCCATCAAGAATATATAAATGAAAGAGTGGCCATCACTTTTCTTCATGAATAAAAACAGGAGGCTCAGCTGTAACAATAAAATGATCTTGGATCAATGCCCAGTGGTCTTACTTTCTACTGGTACTTCTCTATGTACATACATTCAAGATAAATATTTCTGTTGCTATGTCTTTGATAGTATTCCTTTATTTATTTGTTTATCTGGATGTTATTTTAGTAGCCTTTTCTACTTATTCCTCATGTAGTCTGTTCCATGTCAGCTGCCAAGCAAAGTTTCCTTTCTCAGAGTAGGTGATTAGGGACAATTCCTATCATGTCACTGTTCCTTTTTACCTGGAGTTGGTAGATTTTTTTTTTTTAAATTAGTTCTGGTATTTTATCCTGTGTGGAAATAATGCCATAATTCTTGGGCTATACATTAATTACACTGTATCTGATATCTACACAATTTTTTACAAACGTGATGCCTTCCAACTATGAGTGATGAAGCACAACTAAACAGGAAGCAAATCCCTATTACACCATCGGTGATGCTCCACAGTTTAGAGTGCCTCATTTTTAGTGTTGGTATAGTGCACTCAGCTGAGCTTCATTTAGGGAAAAGCAGAAAAAAATTACAGAGGATTGATTTTATTTGGGGAAATAAATAATTACATTTAGATTTCCCTATTAACAAAGTGTTAGACAAAATAGGAGTGTTTTTTGCATGCTGGAGAGAGCTAAAATAAATGTAAATGGACTTATGCTTGCCATATGCTTTGCTTTAGGTCTTTCAAAGCCATGTGATAAAGCTTGTTTTTATTAAGCATGGAAAAGAGACAGATTTTGCAGCTTGAAAGGAGTTGCTCTTTCTTCCCTCTAAGCCATTCACCTAAATGTAACCTAAGGGGAAAATTCTCATCAGGTCTTGATGTTGTCATTGTTAGACAATCTCAATTTTGGACCTTCGAATTCACATCTGCACAGCTTCAATACTGAGAGCCAAGAGCTTTTTCTGAAGATGAAAACACCAGTAAGCTGCAAAAACTGAGATATCTCCTATTGGCATGCAGTTATTCTAGATTCCCTCTGAAATCAGCAGAAAGAATAGATGGGCTGAATCCTCCTTTGCATGTGGATGATCTACTCTGACTGTAGCTTGGTACAGCTACAGGGTTGCCTTAGGTACTTCAGATGCTTCCTTGACTTTAGCTGGGATTTGGGTATTACACTTCAAATCCAAACACCACTATGGGTATAAAAGTGTTTCTGTTACTCCACACTTGTTCTGAAGGCAAAAAATGTTAATAATTTTAACTGTGCTTTGAGTATCTTTTAAGGTGGTACAATTCTGTTTTGTCCTGAAGAACAAATTTAACATTAATAGAATGGTATTGCCTAGAGAAACTGTGGGATAAATTAATTTCATGGGGCAACAGGTAAGACCTGAGCTTTGTGTAGATTTCAGAACTGATGGAAACAACTGAGTTGTTCTTTAGACAAAATAATTTCTGTTCTTTGTGGAATTTATTTGCCTTATGGGGCTTTCATTTATGCCAGGTCCAACACCAATGCCTTCAGTGTATCTGTTCCTCTCAGAAATTAGCGTGTCTGAAAGAAAACCCAATCTTATGAAGTCCTTCTCTTTTCTCAAAGGGCTGAGATATTTAAATATTAAAGCTTTTGAGGATCTTATTGGGAAAATATAGAATAATTGGGTCACCTGAAAGCTGATTCCATGTTACAGGTATATAATACAGAGCTCCACTTGTGAAGCTGATTTTCTTTCCTGTGTATGTGCAATGTATTTTAATAATTTCCTCTGTGTAGTTACTGTTATTGAGCAGAGATTATCTGCTGTCAGGATAACGATAGGATTATAGAAACTCAAAATGCATGTACTGTCAAATTCTTCAGCCACTAAAATATAATGCCCGAGGCATTACAAGGCTCATTCATTTCAAATGTGGCAATTCACATTGTTGCACTGCAGTTAACATAATTTTGCCCTATCACATTGATACTTTCTGTGTGGCAGCAGATTTCTGAGAGTAGAACTTTCATTTTAAATTATTCTGATTTATTGAAGGTTAGTGAATGATGAAAGAGGGAGGTGTGCTTAAAGAAGCGCCTGTTAAGCATATCAGGGAGCTGCAGGGGATATCTTTTTTTGGGCAATGAACCAAAGAATGACCACTATTTGTATAGAAAATGTTATTTATGTAATTGAAATATTCTCTCAACACTTCAAGAAAGCCAGATAAATCCCATATCTTAATATGAGACAATGTTCTTCTTCTGCAAATAGGGAAGGTGCCAGCCTGTACGTGACAGATTAACAAGCTTGTATTTACTTTGAAGTTCATGGCTCTTATATGTTGAAGCGATAAATCTTTTAAAATAACATTCGTATTTATCATTCTCCTGTCATTAATCTGGTGCACACAAAAGCACTTAAGTAAATACTGGTTAACAGCAGGGAAAATATGTCATATGAGAGATCTCAAATGACCTCAACAGCACCATTTGAGCTCATGTGTCTGACTGTGTTCATTCATGTGGCAGCAATACATTAATTCAGTATTAGGTATTTTATTAGATTCTACTTATTAGATTTCATTTATTCTGATATTGTATAGAATATACACACATTCTGATAGTGTATAGAGGCCCTGGCTATATATAAAGAACTGTGGGATTTTTACATCCTCAGGAATGCTCCTTGACAAGGCCACACCTTTGCAAAATCAGTGCTTTGCAGGTCAACTTTTTAATAAAGATGAAAGAAAGTGTCAATGCATTCATCTCTGATTTTGGGGTGAATTTTCCCACTTAATGAGTACATACAAGTCCCTACACACCCAATGATCCACTATCTCCCATGGGAGAGATCCCATGTTAGAGCAGGGGAAGGATTTCTCTCTCTGAGCAGGGAGAGAAATAACGTGATGAACTCACCATAACCCCCATTACTTGTCTGCCTGCTGGATCAGGAGGTAAAGCTGGAAAGGAGGGAGGGGTGGCTGGAAATTGTTTTTAATATTTGTTTTACTTCCCAACATCTTGGTCTGATTTTGTTAGTAATAAAATCAATTAATATCTCTAACTCTAGCCTGTTTTACCCTTGATGGTATTTATGAGTGATTTCTTCTGGTCCTTATCTCAACCCATGAACCCTTCATTATATTTTCTCTCCCCTATCCAGCTGCAAAGTGATAGAGAGGATTTGGTGGGTGCCCTGCCTGGCAGGGTGAATCCACTACAGATGAGTGTCTAATTAGTGCAAATAATGTTTCAAGGGAGAGCTGTTACACTTGTGTGGCAAAGAAAGCTTTAAAAAATTGGTGCCCTTGCTTAAATGTGTGTTTCCTCTCTCATGCTCACCTGTACCTCCTTCACACTGCTACATTGCAGTAACACAGAAGAGAGGGAAATGTCATTGTACTGAGCTACAATTAACTATAATGAGGTACAGATGCAGATTTAGTGTATTTAGTAAATATTTATATTATATTAGAAAATTTAATGTATTTGTATATCTAGTAAATGCGTATAAGATATAAGTTTAGTTTTGATGGGATAATCTTGCTCAAAAAAGGGTCTTCCAACCAAGACGGATAGAGGATATAAAAGATGCATAAGTCTGCAAAAGATTTCAGGAAAAATGTCCCATGAGAATATGGAGTATCTGCATCAAACACTGTTTCTGTGCTGTGACAGGCAAACTCTAAGGGATGTTATGGACTGACAAATCCTGAGCCTAGCAGGTGAGTTTTCCAAACCAGAAAAATCATTAAGTGCTCATACTAGAATCTTCTTAAAAATCCTCATGCCATGAACTGAAATGGGAGACTTCAGTAGTGTCAAGATGGTCTTTGAACAGCTGAAAAGAGCTTAAATTGGGGACAAGGAGGATATAAATACACACAATAATATGTATATTTTTACTTTTCATTGTAAATTCTTTCCCAAGAAAAATAGCCCTCCAAGCAACATTTCCAAACTATGCGCGTCTCCTACATAAAAACACTTTCAGTGCAAAGTGTATTTTATGCAAATAACATTTCAACCACTCGTGACCATTAATCAAATTGAACTGTCCATATAAAGGAGTCACATGCCAAGTAAATATAGGACTGCCACCCCAGCAGTTGCCAGTTGCTGATGTCTGCTGATGCACAGCACAAACTGTGCTGGCTTACAGCTATCCAGGCTTTCATGGCTTTTCACAGTGACCCTGTGCTCAGATGTCCCTGGCTGCCTGCTTCCTTTCAGGGTTGTAAAGTCAGATTCACCTCCAAGCTGCTCCATGGGTAGTAGATGTCCTGAGTCTTTCAGGAAAAGAGCAGGCATCATCATAACAGCATTAGAGGAAACAAAAATTGCTTCCTTTGAGCGACAAATTATACTAGCATTAAGCAACATTTTCTGCAATGAAAATTATTGAAGCAGCAAGGTATCAGACAAGCTGTGTACATCTGGTCTGTTCATCTGCTTCTTTGGAGAGTGCTTCATCAACAGAGACTAGCACAGTGGTTTTTGTCCTATTTTGCTAGAAGGAAAGGAGAAGATGCTGTTTTCTCTCATAAGGATCAATTTTAGCCTCTTGAAGGAAAAAACTCATGAAGTGTAAACACATCCTTGTTTTTCTGTAAGCACAGGCTAAGCATCTTATGTTGTAATTGCAGCAGATGTAAGTAAGGTTAGATTGAGAAAATCTAGGTAGTGCAAGAATAAATCTTTAATCATTTAATAGTTGAGAGCTTGTTGGGAGGCTTCATGCTGCTAAAAGATGCCATCTTGTAAATGAGATGTAAATTGGAGGTCCTGACTGTTTGTGATCATTAAAGATTGCATGAAGAATAGTGGTGATTAACTCTAATGTCCTGCCAAATTCTGGTGTGAATATTTTTTTTTCCAAGTGGAGAAATTCCCCTTAGAACTGCAGTCAGGTTATTCATCACCCCACTGCTAACATTTAGTAGCGTTAATTGCTAGCTTTCACTCCTTAAATCAATGCAAGCTATTTTCTGTCAAGTCACACAAAGCTTTCTTTCTGCATTCAACTGGTTAAATGGGCAGTTTGATGATTCTTTGGCTGAAGGGGCTCAATACTTTCCAATTTTCCCAGGCAAGTTGCAGTGCTGGAGAACACAAATACTCCGTAGTTTCCACCACTGTTGAAGGTAGTTGGCAAGCACGGGCAGATTGGGTAGTGTGAATGAATGAACTGGGTATAGTGGATGAACCCACGCTTGCAGTCTGGCTGCAGAAGCAGGAATCCATGTCTGAAAGATGCTGATGAACACTGAGGCTTGGTGACACCTTGTGTGACATACAATATGACTACATGATGGTGCCTTAGAGAAACCTTCAGGGATAATAATTCACTGAGAAACATAGGAGGGGGAAATAAAGGAAAAAACCCAACACAAACATCTTCTACTACATGTCACAGAATCATAGAATCATTAAGATTGGAAAAGACTTTTAACATCAAGTCCAAACGTCCTGGATCCACCACTTTTGGTTGATTAAGTATCAGATTGCAGAAAGCTTTTTTGCTTCTTATCTTAGATTGGGGAAAAAAGTATTACCAGTGTAGTAATACATGACTGGTCTTTTTTTCCCACCCTTTTTTTTGAAAATATTTCTGAGGGAAATGAAAGAGTTCTATGCATTTCCCATTGAGGTTTCTTTTGCTTGTCATTTCTTAACAATTTTCTTTCATCCATAACTGGTTAATGGCTAAAAATGAAATGTCACTCTCGATGTCACTTTTTCAGACAAGAGCTTGACTGTCTCTGACCATCTCTGAATTTTCTAATATTACCTCCAGACTAATTCCAGACCTTACATGGGTTTGAACATAGGCCCTTGCTTAAATACTTATATAAAGATCAGATATTTATGTCTTTTAAGGTTCAGGTATAATCCACATTCAAGTTAATCAAATTAAACCACACGAAATGCAATAACTAGGGATAGACAAAACCACATATGTCCATCATGGGCTGAGGTTTTGCTGACATCCTGTAGAAAATTGGAAAAAGATGAGATGATGTGCAACAATTGCACAAGGCTCTTAAGATTTGTATATTCAAGATCAGGTATGATCTTTGGCCAAGATATTATCCAGCTTTCATTTACATAGGCTGTTTATTTTAATCCAGTTTCTACAATTTCTATATTCTTTTTACAAAAATAATTGGCCTGACTTTAATAATTCCAGGAAAATCCAAGACCAATCTTTTCTTTATAACTTAATCTTTTTGCTGCTAGAAAAGTTACATCTTTTAGCTTTTGAGACTTTTCAGTTTTTTCAGCAAGACTGAAATATTTGCCACTACTGTCAGAGATATTTACACCAACACTATGAAATGCCTGATGCACTTCTTACTTTAAGAAGACAAACTCCTGAAATTTCACTCTCCGAGTGTCTGTTTTCCAATCCCCAAGACACTTTTTGTGGCTCTCATTTGACTTCTTCATAACACGGATGCATTCATAATGCTGGTCATCAATACAGTGTTCTCATAATGGTACTAAAATTCCTCCATAGATGCAAAAATTTAAATCCCTAAGTTTTCCATGATGATCCTCTTTTCATACATCTAAGGACCAAACTTTTCTGCTCTTGTTTTGTACTGAAATTTAGTATTGAAGTGATAAGTGGTGAGTTCTACAGTTCATAACAGGTTTTCAAACTGAAGTACCCTGTGCGGTGGTCCGGTGTGTCTCGGGCCCCCTGTCCCACGTTGCCTGGCCAGCCCTGACCCGGGCTGCAGTGAAGGTTTGGTTCCATATCCTGAGACACTTCCCCTGTCCTGTGGGGCCTTGCCGCAGTGGCAGCGTGAGCAATGGCGAGGAATAAAGGAAGGACTCTGATGGGGAACTTCTGCTGGAGTTTATTGAGGCCCATACGGGACCATGTGTCCAGCAGACAGTCTGCCCACAAGAGCGCAGATCTCCCTCGTGTGAACCTTAAGGATGGACGTGGAGAAAGGGGGAAGGGCACAGTGGGGAACCAATGGAGGTGGAGAAAGGGGGAAGGGCACAGTGGGGAACCAATCAGGGGTATGGCAGGGGTGACCCTGTACATAAGTGACAATCAATAGAACAAATCAGTGCAAGGGTGGGAACTCCTTGGATCCTGGCCAATCATTCAATGCCCTCACTGGAATTTTTTAGACACAGGGTGAGGCTCCGAAGTGACTGACAGGACTCAGGGGTTCCTTAACTAATGATTGACACATAACTATAACTCAGGGAAAACCATGAAGCGTTAAACATGGGGTACATGGAACAAACCATTACAACTTATAAAAAAAGTATAAAACAAGGAATAAATACACAGAGAAAACTGATAAAACCAAAATCACGCCACTACAACCCTGTTTCTTCATCTTGTTCAGTGAAACATGTGGAGACTTTCTCATCCAACTTCCCTAAAACCTTGCTTGTTTTCTTCATTGTGCAAGCTTAGATTGCAGACAAAAGTAGTACAAATACCAGTGAACAAATCCTGAACAGAAACTTCTGTCTCACCTTTGTAGGAGGTGACATTTGAAGAAGTAAACCTTGCAGACTTAACTAGAGAAGAGCCCAATGTAAACCAGTCAGATCAAGGGGGGAACAGGTAGAAGGCCGCCACAGGTGCACTCACAGCACTGACTTCATCATTGCAGCTGGGTCGTTTATTGAATAAACATAAATTTGTAGAAAAGTTATTCCTGTCTATTCAAAAATAAGAACTCAGATCAGAAGTGTGTTGTCAAGGACTGACTAAGATTGTCTGATGTGATCAGCTCACAAAACGCTGTTCTCCTTTAGTATCATGTGTGTATCTCCATTCCATGCAGTATTCAGCAGTTCATTGTTCTGCCTCTGCCAAGAGTTTGTGAGCTGGACCTTGGGCAATCAACAAGTACTGAAGGTTTCTGTTTGGTATTTTGTTTTGTATTGGTTTGTTTTCTCTGAGCAAAATATAAACATTTTTCCTTATATCATCTTAGGATGCCAAGCAAACGTGGAAAGGAGTTGTTTATGAACGAGTGTTATTGTTCTCCCCCATGTGTGAGGGACAGCGGTCTTTAACTTGGAAACATGTTGAAGACAAGGGTTTTGTCGCTAACTGCAGTGGAAATTGTGATTTAACCCAGGTTTGATAGCAGACAACAGTCCCTTTTTAGGTTGAAAATACCCTTTTTTGATTTAATGTGTAAATCAGACTTTTCATCTGCTGATTTACATGTATAGAGTACTGAACAGAGTGGCTTGGTGTAGCTGATAGTTATAGAGGAAAGGTGGAAGAGTGCAAATAGGACACAGACTACAAAAAACAGCCTTTGTTAGGTTTCATTTTCTGTGGTTTGTTTTCAGTCAGCACCTTTATAAATCCCTTTGTGGACATTTAAGTTTTGCATGGGCATCTGTAAGAGCATTCAAAGAAATTTCATATAATATTCATTCCTGCAAAATGAAATTTCAGTGTATGGGCTGTTAGCTTTGATAATTTAATGTCCTTCACACTACAATTCAAGAAATGGAACTTGAATATCTTTGGACGAAGGACAAAAGGAAAAAGAAATCTTTGTCTTTTTTGGATAAGTTATTTCTGTAATGAAGCATCTTTTGAATTAATTTTAATATTTGGCTGTTTGTGTAAAGCTTTCTGAAAATGTTTTATGGCCTAGCATGATTTTGCTTATCGAGTCCCATATTTTTTTGTTTGCACATTTACACCATTCCTCCCTCTGTCTCAGACCTGTCTTTCCCTTGCCTTTGGGGGCAGATGTGCTGCAATGAAGCATTGCTACACCAGGTATTCAGCTGAAGGGTTGATTTTGTTGATTGTTACAAGACTGGATCAAGTAGAAAATGTATTGTACTACAGCTATCTTTAACTAAAAGCAAGCAGTGTGCGCTCTGTTCTAGATGAGACAACCTGATGAAACAAATCAGCAGGTAATCATTATGAAACAGGTAAAAAAGGCATTGCTAGAGCTGCAAAGAAAATAATGGCAATACTTAGTGATAATACATTGGCATTAGGAAGTGGAAAAGAGGAAAATACAAAGAAATATTTCTTCACTAAATTATCTTCACAATCCAATTAGCTAAATAGAACTAATGGGACCAATCTGATTTTTATTTGTGCCTCAACATGTCTTACAGATGTGTTGAAGAATTACTCTAGGCACTGTGCATGTGCTGCGAGCTCTGTTCCCAGGGAGGCTTTGCCTGGTAGCTGATCAGGACAGAGGCAGCTTCCCCAATTAGGCTGCAAGCAACTCATGCCACTTGCCAGTGGGGCAGATCCCTGCATCCCCGGGAAAAAATACTTGGAATACTGGGCCATGAGAGGAGCCTTAACACATAAGAGAGCTAGGGAGCTGAGGTTGTTTAGCCTGGAGAAAAGGAGATTCAGAGGTGACCTTATCACTCTCTATAACTTCCTGAAGGGTGGTTGTAGTCAGGTGGGGGTTGGTCTCTTTCTCCACGCAGCAGCTGACAGAAAGAGAGGACACAGCCTTAACCTGCGCCAAGGGAAATATAGGTTGGATATTAGGAAAAACTTTTTCACTCAAAGAGTGATTAAATACTGGAATAGTCTGCCCGGGGAGGTGGTGGAGTCACCATCCCTGGGTGTGTTCAAAAAGAGACTGGATGTGGCACTTGATGCCATGATCTAGTTGAGGTGTAAGTGCATGGGTTGGACTCAATGATCTTGAAGGTCTCTTCCAACCTACACATTCTGTGATTCTGTGATAAAAGCAGTGAACTGCACCACAATGGGGGCCATTTTTCTTTGGTTTTTTTGGAGGGAGTGGGGCTCGCCAGGAAGGTCAACTTGGCCCCCCTTCCCCCCTTGCCTTTTTCTTCCTGTGGTCCTGCTTCTTCCCTGGCTGCCTTCCCTGTCCCCACCTGTCCTGCTGTGCTTTGCCACTTCTCCATGTGTCCTGGTTTAGGGGAAATTTGGGCGGAAACCTCCAAATGGGGGTTCCTCTGGAGAGCAAAACCAAAACGGCCCCTCCCCCCCCCCCAGTCGGTCTGAGAAAAGAACTTCCTCGGAGAAAAGTGGAAAAAATCTATTTATTTAACAAACTGCCCACAAACATAAGGAATGAATGATATGAAACAACAAAACCTCTCGCTGGTCCGAAGAGAGAGAGAGATGGCCAACTGAGAGAAGTCCTTGCTGTGGGCCAGCTCAGCTCTCTGTCTCTTACCAGTCCCAGTCCCTTTCGGCGCTGGAAAATGCCCAGATCCAGGCCCAGGAGGGCCACAGGTGCAGTTCCTGGTGCTCCCCTGGGTTTTCAGTCCAGAACAGATTTAAACAGTCCCAAGAAAAAAGGAAAAGGGAGAAAAAACCAACAAAAACAGTCCAGGAAGCTCTTTGCCTCAGCTAGCTAGACTAACTAAAAAGGGAAAAAAAACTCTCTTGCCTGTGCATCCGACGAAAAAACCTTCAAGGACGATGATGAAACGAAAAAAAAATGAGGAGGAGTGAAAAGTGTTTTTCTAAAACAAACTGCGTGCGTCTTCTTCCCTGCTCCTCTCAGAATCAGTCTTAAAGGTACAGAACACACACAGCACAGACAGAACAGACAATTGGGGATACAGGCATCATAGTCACCCTAGGACACCATGGCACCCCAGTGCTCCACTGTTCCCTGGGAGGAGCAGCCACCTTCTCCCTGCCTGTGCCCTGCCACTGGGAGCCATAGCTGCCCCATGAGCAGCCTGTTCCTCAGGGTCGTAGCCATGGCAGCCTGTTCTTCACTGATGGAAGGGACACACTGCTGTTTGGAAATCACACCTGGCCCGCCCCGGGAGGCATGCAGATGGATGGCAGCTTCCAGCACACACACTCCAATCTTTCAGGTCCACAATTAGAATATCCCAGTTGGCAGGAATCACTGTAGGATATGGCATATCAGGCTAGAGGGTGCCCAGGCTCTCCATGGCTGAATTAATCTTTCTCGGGTCATAGAGCAACCCCCATTTGCCAGACTTCTTTTTTATAACAAATACTGGACTGTTCCAAGGGCTCATAGATGGCTCTATGTGTCCTTGAAATAGTTGCTCAAATAGTTGCTCCTCTATCAGGGTTTTTAGGTGTCTAGTTTCTCCTTTTCAAGGGACCACTGCAGTACCCACATAGGTGGAGTATTGAGCCATTTTAGAGCTAAGGTGGAATTCCTTATGCCCCCTAATACACTGGTCTCTGTAAAAAAATCTGTCCCGACCTGGATTCCCCATGCAGACAGAACATCCCTCCCCCACAGGTTAAGTGGTGCTGCAGTGATGTAAGGTCGAATGGTAGCTGTTTGTCACTCAGGAATTTTTACCAAAACAGGTTTGCTGCTCAGACAGCTCTGTGTGGTCCCTCCGAAGGAAGCAAGAGCAAATCCCACATCGTGGGGCACAGTGGAGGCCAAGTGTGGGCAGAGATGATGGTGATGTCCGTTTCTGTGTCAATCATCCCACTGACCTTTACCTGAGAAGGCTTTGCTTGAGGCATCATAACAGTACAAACAATATTAGGTCTTGATCACCTACGACCAGAGTCCAGCACACCTGGGGCTGTCCTGCCTATCCGAAGCCTTGGTCTCCTCACTCTGTCTGCCAAGCTGATGCCAACAGGGCGCCGAGGGCACAGTGGCAACAATTTGTCCTGTTGTTTGGTTCCTCTCTCTGTCTCTCTTTTCCCCTCTCTGCTCCATTTTCTATTCCCCTTTAGTAGGAACACTTATCTTTCTTTATCAACACTTTTCCAATATAATATTGCCATGTTTGCGCTTTATGTTAGTCTGAGAAATCTATCAAAAAGAATCCTCCTTGCCTCCCCTTCTACGGTGGGGTGGGACAAGAACTGTATCTGTTTTCTACCTTTCATACAGACACAAATGTTTAAATTTTTGTCAGGAATTTAAAACTCAAGTTAAAGGCAGGAATTATGACCTAGGTAAATAGCAAATATAAAGCAAGAAAGATCAACATAGTGGCAATCAGAAGAGCAGTTGTAGCCATCCAGAGCCTTTCCCTCCTGAGCAAATAGACAAACGATAAAGAACAGGTTGGGTAGAGGGTAGCAGCTAGGGGTTCAAAACATTGCTGTTGGCCATTACAAGTGACAGTCCTCAGAGGTTTTTCACTGACAATTTGTGACCTAGGCCATGAGACAGAAACCAGTCTCAGAGAACTCATGGACAACATCAGATTGGGGCCATAATTTATACATGGGAGAGCAGGGTAAATCTTCAGAGGGCTCTCGGCAAGTTTCAGGAGTGGGCTGACAGAAACTGTAAAGTTCAATAAAAGTGGATGTGAAGTTCTGAAACTGGGATGAAGTTAACCCAATACAATAGTATAGACTGGGGAACAACTTGAAAAAAAGCAGGTCCATTAAAATGTCCTGGGAACTTTGGGGAGCAGCAAATTGAATACAAGTCACATTGGGCCCTTGCTGTTGAAAGATAACTCCCTACAAAAGTATAGCTGCCTGGTGGCAGGAAATTATTTTTTTACTGTGTTTGATACTTGTGAGGCTGCATCTGGAGTACTGTCCTTATGCCTGAGGGAAACAGGTTTGTTCAGTCTGAAAAACAAATAGTAAAGGAAAAGTTTTATCCCTGTCTTCAAATACCTAGTGAAAGGTCAGAGAAAAAACAGACAGGCTGAGGGAGACACAGTGAAAAGATAAGAAACAATACACACAAATCATAGCGTGGGGAAAAGGAGGGAAGGATTGCTCACAGAGGTTGTTCCTCTCCAGCTGTGGAAGAAATGAAATAATTCAGAAGTAAGTCAGAAAAGGCCAGGAGCAACTCCAGCTAAAGTTGAAATTAGCTCAGCTTGGAGCCAAGGTTGGAATAATTGGCATCACGTTCTCTGGGGAGTCTAAGTGAATCTCTTATTCTACCTAATTCAGATACTTTGTTTGTGCAGCCTTCTTGAAGTCATAAAGGCTAAATTAAAGGCTTTGTGGTTGCTTTTGCCACCAGTATTAAACTCATGTGTAGAAATACTGCTATAGGCTAAAAAAATAAGCACTTATGTGTTATCAATAATAAAAATGCCAGTTCTGTCCTGACATCTTAGAAACTTTGGAATTTGTATTTGAGCAAGTGAATATGAGAAGAGATAGTTCTCTAACAGGGATAACTGAAGACCAAAGCTATGAAATATGTTTTGAGTGGGAAAAGTACTCTCTAAATTTCTTGTCTCTGATATTTCTTTTATAATTCTGTTGTCTGAAAACCTCAAGAGGAGATAGGGAAGGTTTAAATCAGGCGTCTCTGGACCTATATATCTACTAAAATGTAGTTACAGGGATCTTGGACCAATAAAAATAGAATCTTATGAATGGTTTGGGTTGGAAAGAACCTTAAAGATCATCTGGTTCCTACCTCCCTGCAATGGGCAGGGACACTTTCCACTAGACCAGGTTGTTCAAAGTCCCATCCAGCCCAGGCTTGAGCAACTCCAAGAATGAAGCTGCCACAAGTTCACAATATCTCTGGACATCAAGTAGTTGTCAATAGTTATTGTTTTAGAATCGTCCAAAAGATGAACGGCACCATAGTGATAATTCCTATAATTATCACTATCAAATCAGGTGTGGACAGCAAACTATGGGAGAGGAAGGTAAAAAGCAACACCTAGAGAGAAAGACAAAAGGGCAGCAAGAAGGAAGAACACAATATTTGGCGAGGTAAAAAAGGAGACTTCTACTCTAAAGGGGTGTTACATTAAATGCTGTCTTCATTGCTGCATGTTACAGCATTTATTGAGAGTTTAGTTGGGAAATAAGTTACAGGAGTTGCACTTTTGATGGGGTGGTATAACTTTATTCAGAGGGTCTGGAATGGAGGTTACAAGTGAAATTGCTACTTTGCTGTTGTTCTTTGGGTTTGCTTGTTTGCTGTAAAAAAGAAACAACCTACCTGACAACAAAACACCCAAACAAACCGAACCCACAAAGCCCCCCCAACTACCCTTTTTTCCTCAATAATTCAGATATGCAATTGGTCTCAGTGCATGAAACTTGCCTGTATTTGTCTTCATTATGACTGTGTAATGCAGCACAGATGGCTCAAAACATTTGGGGTCTGGACTTGCCTGCAGTGGATGTCTTCTCATGAATTTGTTAAGATCTCTTTTTTTTTTTTTAAGTAACCCCCCATGCTGATAGATAGAGAGGTACTGTCCTTTGATACTGAGTTGACACTGACCAGCTCAGTCACATGATTGTCACCATACTGTGGTGCCTCCTGTTTCTTCCATGTGCTTGTCCCTAAATTTAAAATTGATGTATATAATAAATCCCAGCTCCCCTCGTTTGCCTTCAAAGTTGTAAATTATATGTATTCTCCCTACATATACATCACAACCATCTCTTCATGCTTATTTTTTTTTCTCTGCCAGTTATACTAAGCTTTCTTCTTTCTTTGCTGTCTTTTCAAGAGGATGTCCTCAGCTCCTCTAAAGCCTTTTCTCTTATTAAGATGGACTTCATAAATTTATTTACATCAACAACCTCCATGGATAGTTGGTTGCCATGGCATCTGTTAAAATTCCTAATCTTTCCTCATTCCAGTAAAAGGCCAGGCCATGCCACACAGATTTTTCCTTAAGACTTTTGTTTCATATAGTTACATGAGAGATCTTAGAAAACTATTACTGACTTTGCTTCTCTTCATCCCCATCAGTGGCTCAGCAACAGGACAGTAGGTTTTCTCCACACCAGCTGTTTAGGGACTTACAGAAGTGAGTAAGCCAGACTGCTCACATATGTTTTGCAGTTGATTCTTTCCTATTTAACCTCCCAGCTAGAAAACTAGTAAACACAGCATCATCCTTTAAGTTGCCAAGCGCTTTTGCATTCTGGGTCAACAGTTGAAAAGTCTTTCAGGACTGTAGCATTGTTTTCTCCTTAGCCTCTCTGTTACATATGTGCAACTATTTGTAGCACTTAAATTATCAATGTATTCTAAAAAATAAGTGTGTGTCTGATTTATTCCAATGACAAAAATAAGGTTTGAGGAGCAGTATTTTAGAAATTTTTAGCAGGCTGTATTCACATTGGACAAACGTTTTGGCTATTCCTGGGGAATTGCAATTGCAATAGAAAGAAAATATATGGATTTTTCTTTCAAGGATATTTTTAAAAGATGAAGCTTTTAAAATTAGTTCCTAAATTGATAGTTGTTATTGATGATTCACACTGTATTAATACTGTATTATTCCAGTCAAGTTACAATGTTATTACAATTGCACTCTAAGTGGATATATGATTTTATTACCCTGTTTATAAAATTTGGGGCTTTTTTTCTGATTTTACAGTGTGAAATTTTTAAAACCTACTCCATTCACTAAAGAGAATAAATATAATTAAAATTAAAAAGTTTTCATTATTGTTTCCTGCACAAATTAATAATCTCAAAAATTTTATCTGGCAAGGAAAAAATAGTTGACTTATAAATAGTTAAAGGAGACCACTATTTTTCTAATTGAAACTGGTTATTATTAGCAATGGGGGAAAAAAGCAGAAAACACATTATTATGACAATGATGTATGAATTCTCTAATGACCTAAAAAGATAGATACGAAATTATATTAATATTGTAGACATTAATGAAAAGTAGAGATAGCTTAGATAACATGATTCATCTTGGCCTGGGTTGTCTATGGTCTGTGAAAAACATGAAAAGCATATGATAAAGTGAATGAGTTTTGGATTACATTTGTGGATTGGTGATTCTTCACTTAAGAAAAATAAGCATAGATCACTGGCTGATCTCTATCAACGTGGAATACAGCATATTTTAATCAATCAACTTTTTTAGCAATCAACTTTTTAAACCTCCTAAATTTCACAGAACAGCAAGGGAAAGCTATTTAACATATCTCAATAGTTTACATGACAATAATAAATAAACCTACAAGAAAAAGGGTTATATCTACAAGGGAAAAAAATTACATGAGAGGGCACAGTGGAAGCAATACATCAAAGTGTGCTTAGAGTGATAAAGGATTATGGACTAAACCTCAAACTTAAAACTGAGTATTCCTTATACCTTTTTTCAATTTTCATTTTAATTAATATCTACTGACTACTGTAAGAGAAAAAATAATTAGCTAGGTGGTTTTTTTGAATTTGCTTATCAATCCCAAACATAAGAACTCACATTCTTCTCATTCTTTAGATTTCAAATAAATATGTTACACAAAAATTTAGCAGAGAAGTGCTGTGAAGTTATAGGTAGGGTAATCAAAGAGATTGATGTCTAAATGCTCTGTTTGCTAATATGAAAGTGGCCTGTGGGAGATGACACATAGATTGGCTTCATCACAGAAACAAAAAAAAATTCTTTCTTTTGTTGAAAGCATTGTGACCTCATGGTATTCCTAAATTTATTGTGTGGTTTAATAAACCTACTAACCAAAGGCACAACTTGAAAAATAAAGCAAGAATTTATTTGTCATATTTGAACTTTCTTTACATTTTATCTATTAATTAACTGTAATATTGCAATTTAGAACTGTTTTTTGTCTCATAGAATAAGAGATCTAGAATGGTTTGGGTTGGAGTGAACATTAAAGATCATTTGGTTCCAAAGCCCCAGCCATAGACGGGAACAACTTCCACTAGTCCAGGTTGCTCAAAGCCCCATTCAACCTGATTTTGAATGCTTCCAGGGATGGAACATCCAATCTGGAAATTTTAAAACAATTCTCTGACATATCCTACAATTTTGTTGGTATTTTCAGTTTCTCTATCTCAAATCAATAGTAAATGTACGGATTGGGAAAAGGAAATAATAACTACTTTCTTTTTTTTCCCTATGGATGAGAAATTAGGAGAAGATTCTGAAAAGTTTATAGGTGTCCAGATGTATCCACAAGTATTTGGAAAAATGTTGAGCTAAATAAAATGCCCCCAGACTAAATGAATGCAAGTCTGTTCCATAAACCCAAGTAGCAACAGGAACTTGTTTAGTTAGATATTTTGTTGTGTCCTGACCTTTATCCAAATCGGCTGACTTTCCTGTGATGCATACATCTGCAGGAGAAATGACTGATTGCCAATGCTGAACTGGTGGAAAGTTATTATTGCTTCTCTTTCTGCATACAGACCTCCCTAGACTGATTAGAAATTAAAGTTAAACTAGTTTTCTTCTTGACAGCAATCTGGAAGCACAAGATGTAAAGAATTTCAGCTGGTTTTTTGAGTGATTATTCCTGTTTATTTTGTGAAGAGAATCAGATTAATACTTTATATTCATAATGGAAATCGTGGTTTTTTGTGATCCTGTGCAATCTTCCCTGATTCCTGCTTGATAGCTGGAGCTGTGTTTTATTTATTGTTTATCTGGCTGCCCTGAAGGTATTTTCTTACATCTGGTGAAGAAAACCAGCATCCATCAAGCATCTAAGACAGTTTATTAAATTTACTACCACTTTGAAAAATTTAGCAGTATCTTAGTGCAATTGGTACTAACTAGTAATCAGAGACTCCTTTTTAATTAGCTTTAAATATGTCTTTTCATAGCATATTAATCTTGTAACCAAGGTCATTTAAACTGTAATTTCTTGAACATTATAAGTCAGGAACATACATTTTAAAAGGAAAAACAAGCTAAATATATAATCAAAAGTAACACCCAGGAGTTACTCTTGGTTTCTGATCCATTAATTAAGGCAGGTTTTCCATCAAATTATAACATGAGTCAGTTTTTCTAGATGGTTCATTAAAAGCTGGATTTTATTACATATTACATGCTTTATGCTTTTTACACAAACTTATTATATTGCTCAGAGAAGGTGATCTTTTAAAGCACATTAGACTAATGTTCCTGAAACTCCATCTAATGTAAGTTTTATTGAATTGCTGTAACTAAAAAGGTCACCTAATAATTTGTTCAGATAATGGATTTAGTGAAAGGAAAACAAAATGAATGGGTTACTGTAGTAACTCTGACCTTGAGATACATTTATAGTTACTGAGATTTATGAATTTAGCTACAAATGAAGAAACTAAAGAGCATTTGTTATAGTAGTGCCATTTTTTAACAGTGGGTGTAATGCAAAGCAAATTAAAATTATATTTGTTCCACTCTTGTGAGGTATTATACATACAGTAATAGCTAATACCCTCGAGCAGCTCAGCAACATGGTTTTCTTAAGGTCACTATAGATACATGCCAAAAATTCACGTCTCGTGAAGTAGCTTGTTGTTCAGACAACTGGTCCTGACGTTTTCTCACTTGCTTTTGCTCTCTCTTTCTTTATTTTTCTGTAAAAATGAGGGCAGTTGTATATCTTCACTGAGCACATGAACTGGGTAGATAAACAATCATAGCTAAAATTGTAAAGTACTCAGATTGCTACTGCAATGGCACAGGGGAATACTAAGGAAAAAAAAAAAAAGTGATTTANTAAACCTGAATGTCATGAAAGAGAGTACAGAGGGATAAGAGAGACATTCCACTGGTTCTGTCAGTAATGCTTCAGGAACCCCACAAGAATTCTACCCTGTGTGGCTTTTCTGGGGGAATCCTCTAATATCATCAGCTTTTGTTTTCCCAAGAGTGGAATTACGAAGGAATACTTTTGAACAACCCTGCATAAAAAATAATTCTCAAAAACTAGTAATAACTTTCAGTTCTGAAAATGAAAATATCAGTATTTCCATAGTACCATATTAACCAAGAGTTACAGCCTTCACACTAAACTTTTACTTGATTGGTAATGTAATGTACATAAGGAAACAACAGATAGAAAAGAAGATGCTGCAGGTAGAATTGGAATTTAGTTATAAATGTTTACAAGTGGCTGCCATAGCGTTCTAAAAAGTACACATTATTTAATTTTCTGTGTCTGAGTGGGTTTGAATCAAAAATAGGGGCCCTTTTAGTACAATGATTTAGTTAAATACAATTAATGGGTCTACTGTAAGCTTACTGGATGAAATCATGACATTTAGATGTCATGGTTTAGTGGTCTCTTTCAAGTTTAAATTTTATGAATCCTTTAGGACAGTTGTTTATTGTTTGAATATTGAAAGACAAAATGTGAAAGAGGCACATTATTATGCCTATGCGTTGGTAAGATAGGGGATTTTTTTGGGGAGAGAACAGCTAATCAGAAATGTTGAATATTTCACAGCTTACTTTTTAAACACACAAAACTACATTTAATCCTAAAATAGGCAATGCTTCTTTTATTTTATCTTTTTGTTGTTGTTGCTAAGAATTAATAACTAAAGATCTAGAGGTAATGGGAAGGCTTATCAATTACATCAGCTAGAAAAAAAATGAACAGCTGAGTGTAGTTATGGAGCTACCAAAAGAGTCTTTTAACTAATGTTTTTCAAAATGGAACACTAAAGATTGATAAAAGCTGCCTGGCTTTCTCCTGGGTTTTATAACTTCGAACAGCTGTTTGGCAGATGGATTCTTGTAGTATAAATTCATGACACACCTGTGCCTTTCCTGATGAAAGCACTTGCTGTCTTGGCTTCTTGGATCTTGTAAAGTGGGAACCATGGCATGAACCTCGCTGCAGGGTCAGGCTCTAGAGAATCTTAAAGGTGAGGCAATCCTTTACTACATTATTTTCATTTCTACTTTAGATCTCTGCAGCCTGGCAGTTCATTTTGACCATTCACACCAAGGAAATGGGATGCAGAACAAGGTTTGCTCCTGGGAGCACTGGGGCAGATGTGATTTTCCTTTGGCAGTAAGCTTGAGAAGTGTTCCAATGTTGCACATCAATGCCTGTCCTCAGCTCACATTCTGGAAACAGCTGAGTCAAGGAAGCAGAGAGAAACAGAAAGAACTTAAGAAAAATTATCCCAAGGTCTTCTGTGGGTACTTGTGGTATCTGAGACAGCTTTAAAATCAAGCTCATGTCTTCCTATGCTTCACTGGATCTGCAATCCAAATGGCCGTCAAGTCTCCAGTTGCTCGTCTGCTCTTAGAAAAGTACCAAGTATTCAGGGTGAGATTTTTTTTTCTTATCTTCTGCCTTTAAACTGGTTTTGCACAGACATTTCAGCAAAAGTCCCCAGTTATCATGATGACAATGAAGAGGGGGATGATTAAGTCATCAACAATAAAAAATCCTTTTACAGACAGAAAAAGATGGGTATATGTATTCCATAGTCAGGGGAAAATATCAAAAGGGAACAATTATTTTCTTTATCTTACCTAAAATAAGCAGGCTCTAAGACACATAATGTCTGTATGCCTTACAAGGTCAGGCAAACTTGGGATCTTCAAGGCTTGGAAGTGAGTTACCCACTCCTGGAAGCAAGGACATTCTACACCCAGAACTGACAAGCCTGTGTGAAAAGGATAAAATATAAATTAGACATGCATTCCAAAGCATCAAGGAAAAAAAAATAGAAACAAGCATAAAACAAAGGAACACCAAAATGATCAAGCAGCAAATATGTCTGCTTAAAGGTTTATAGAGTCAGAAGAAGCAAGCTCTGTAAATTTCTAGGTGGGAGAATTAACCAGAAAAATACCTCCCTACATGCACCAGGCCTTACTGCTGAGCAAACAGTTTTATTTTAAGCTTTTTTGTATCTTTTACTGGCATGCTTGCAAAGGAGGGAGGAAAGAGGTGTAAAAAACATTTCCATTGGCAAGATAACATCTCTTCTTCAAGGCAGGAAATCAGATTTAGTGCATGAAAGGACTAAAATTCTAATGAAACAACCAGTAAAATGATAAGAAATCAATGTCAAGATATATTTTAAGTCTTTCAAAATGTTTTTGATAATGGCAGTTAACTTTTGCTGAAGAGATTATCACAAAAACTATAAAAGTATCTCATGTGGGATAATATTTGGTTACTGTATTAAGGGCTTCAAAATAACTGACAGTGTTTCTGAGGAAAAGAAAAGCAGCACTTTTTTCCTTTTTTCTTTATTTCTGCGCTTTTCTTTTTTTTAATCCTTTTTTTTTTTTCTTTCCAGTTAAAAAATAAGTAAATATAAGACAGTAGCAAGCTTTCAGCAGTCCACATCTATTTGCATCTGCTGCCTTGCAGGAGGTGTAGCTGCTCTTCCAGGTTGGGAAATGTGGTAGAGAGATTCCAGCTAAAAGTGGGAACAGATTTGTGTAAGCACAAGGTGAGAGCTGTCTATATAAGGATTAGGCAGTTAAGCTCTCAAACTGCCTGTTTCTTGCCAGTGATGTAGGCTCAAGTGGTTATCCCAAATACAGGTGTCCTCTCTGAGGGCATCAAAAGCAAAGTGAGATAAATCCCACTGTATGCATCATAGCACAGGGTACAAGTGGCTTTTACATCTGCTCCATGCCAGCTGGAGGTTGCTGCCACCCCCTTAATCAGCTGCCCTGGTTCATGGGACAATGTCACCCCACACACCATTCAGTGGAGAAGGGGAAGGGAATGTCTGCTTGGAGATGCATGTCTAGAAATATTTGCGTGTCGATACATAAGCAAAGCTATTAAGTGTGATTTGATCAGATATGATGTGATGATTGAAGATCTGAATTTCTGTGTTTTCAGGCTTTTGTTTAGTGCCTTGATAAGGTGCTGTTCCTTGACAGAAGGTCTCAAGACGTTACTTTGCTTTTTTTCTTCCATTCTGTCATTTCTGTAAGCTATTCCTTATGACCTCATAGGAGCTAAACAGAAGTAATTTCTTGCACCAAATCAGGTATTTTATCATACCTCTTGTGGACAGTTGATTCTCATTTTGTATTTCCTCGTTCTTGCTGTAGTCCTTGAAAATCCTAAATTTAAAATGTTATTCTTGTATTACTAAATGCAAATAATATATTTTATATAATTTCTTTCTATTAAATATTTATGCCTGGGAAGTTTCTAAGTTGATGTTTTGATTTGAAAACAAGACCTGCTGTTGACTAAAGGAATCACAGCAAAACTTGCAATATGCTGCAAAAGACTGAAAAAACCACTGTCTATGCCACATCATACACTCAGCATAATATTTTGATTTGGTCAGCTACATAATTTTTACTTATAAGTGGAGATTTAATGGACATGTTCAATGCCAGGCCGGATGAGTCTTTGAGCAAGGTGTCCCGTCTCATGGCAGGGGAGTTGGAATTAGATGATCTTTAAGGTCCCTTCCAACCTGAAACCGTTTTATGATTGTATGGATCTGTGAATGGCAAAGTTTCTCAAGTTCCACTTTGGTTATTGCCAGCATATGGATTGCAGACACCTAAAAACTTAGGTTTTTGATACTCAGGTGTAGTTTTGTCAGAGCAAGTATATGTTACCTGCACAAGTGGACAGAATGTTGGAAGCCTGTTCCTATAGTTATACTGGCCTCTCCTGAGGGCAGCTGGGTGGTGGCTGTCAATGCCAGTGCCCTGTGAAGCAGCTGGGTGTCATGGGACTGAGGTCATGCACGGGAAGCCTGAATTAATCTGCAGGTTTTTGTTCTGTATCTTTGGAGACCAATAAAAAATTTTAGCAAAATTCAGGGCTAGACACCATTTCCCCCTCTGAGATTTGAGGTTTTTGTTAAATAGTTTATCATTATGCCTAATTATCTAGTAATGGGCTGACAATTACTTATGTGTGTTAAAATAATATGCAGAAATCCTCCTATAACTCATTTGCATTTTAGTTTTGTGTATGTGTGCTTCCATAACCTTGAAAACTTACATCAGAATCATTAATTGTCTGATTAGTACTAATTACTTATTCTGTTCAGCAGAGATGGTTATTCAGTCTTAATCCAAATAACTATTGTAGTGGAATATCCATGTCCCTTGCTGACAAATTGACCAAGACTTCCTCACTTTTCCTGCATGGTTTTATGACCACATCTATTGCGCTATCCTTATGAAAATGCCTGCAATTTATTTTCATCTAGACACTTAATGCTCCCTTGCAAACACATGGTAGAACATGAAAGAAAAGTGAGATCTGTGTATTTTGAGGTAGAATCAATCATGTCATATTAACCATATAAATGTTAGGAGTCTTGTCTAAGCCAGTCATGGGGCTAGCTAAGTGAGACAGGATTGCTCAGACAGTCCTTCATTTATCTTAATTGTCTATTTTAGGATTGAATGAATCTGGAATTGGTTGTCTCTCTTCATCACTTATAGAAAGAAATTAGAATTCTAATTTAGACTAAGAGCCTAAGTTTTCTGTGACTAAATGTAGAGAAAATGAATCTCAGCCCTGTGGTCCTCTGTTGCAAATGGATACTCTCTAGATTACATAGTTCAAAAAGTGAATGATTACTTAGAGCTTTCCCATCATCACCAAAATTACTTAGAATTTTAGAATAATCAAATGAACAGATCTTGTATTCTTACACCCGCATAGAAGACTGGAGGAGTGACACGAGATCATCAATAATTGGTTTGTGCAGAAAAAAGAGAGCATGTGCAAAAATAACTGCAATTCCCTATCCTTGTTTGTCTGTGTAGTGGCTGGGGCTCAGGTAGTGTAGTTCAGGATTTTCATGGTATGTGTGCACAAGGAGACTGATCCAAGGTTGTATCAGCAAACTGAAATACAGTATATCCTAACTCTAACCCCCCTGATTTCTTAATGGAAATGTTTCTTTTATATGGTTAATTAAGTTATGTGTGGGTAATTAACCTATGCTGTGGTGCTGGTGTTACAACAATACATTTTTTGAAGCAGAACAAGTACCTGGGCATGACAGACACTTCATTGGAGGTTGTTGCTGTATTCTTGCCTTTTCAACAAACCCTTGCATGTGGCAGATGCCTCTAAAATGTCCTTTGTGATTTCTTATATGTAGTGTAGTCATTCCTGCCAGCTGTTTTTTTCTTCATCATTGCAATTGTTCAAGGGCAACTTTCTCTATTTCCACCTTCTTCATAACACAATTTTAATGTGGTTATTATTTTATCTAAGCAATTTGTAATTAAATCTTCTTTGGCTTTAACATAGACTGCGTTAGTAATTGTTAATTTAAGGTGAGGACATGTTTTTCATCATTCCTGGTAAAACATCAGTATTTATTCTTGCAGAAGGACATAAAATATGTGACAAAGGGTTTTGTTTTTTTTTTTTGATATCTCAGTAGAGCTTTAAGGTATGAATAGACAGGATACAAATCACAACTATCAGCTAAATGTGAGAATGAAGAATGAAATACAGAAGTGAAAGAAAAGGTGAAATGCTGGGAATTCACATCTTCTTGTCTCTGAGTTACATTTAATTATAAAAACAATCAAGAGGTATCTCAGAAGCCATTCTTTCCATGGGCTTATTGGACACTCACCCAAACAGATTCTTTACAATCTGACAGTGGGAGCTAATTTGCCACTCAAAAGAATTTCTACTTTTTTTTGCTTCAATTATGTTCATAATAGTTCAAAAGAGTTAGAGACAGAAAACACTATTTGGACATTTAATCACTTCTTGGGTAACAGCATTATTCCATAAAATGTTATATGGCTTTTTTTCTGCCCTACTTTTGAATACTCCATACCTTTTGGGAAATATTTCACAACGTAAGCCAGCTGGCATGGAATAATTAGGGTTCAATAAGACCTCCAAGATCCAGTCCAACCTTTAACTGAATACCACCATGTTCTCTAAAACATATCACAAAGTACTACATCCACTCCTTTTTTGAACACTTCCAGGGGTGGCAACTCCACCTCTTCCTTGGGCAGCCTGTTCCAGAGCTTGACCACGCTTTTCAGTGAAGAGATTTTCTCTTATATCCAGCCTGAATCTACCCTGGTGCAGCTTGGGGCTATTTACCCTTGTCCTATCACTAGTTGCTTGGGAGAAGAAGTCGACCCCCATCTTGACACAACCACCTTTCAGGAAGTTGTAGAGGCCAGTAAATTCTTCAAAACAATTTATTTATCTTAATTTTTGTGTAGGTTGAATAATTTCTGCCTTTCATGTGTCCATTCACAGCAGTTTTGTTGTATTTAATGGTTCTTCCCTCTATTTGATGCTATTCCTACTTCATTATTTTCAGTGTGTGGTTAGCCATGCTGAAAATAAGTAGGAGTTTTCATTGTGAGCTGTGTAGTAGATGTAAATATTGAGAGAATTGCTTGGTGTGAGTTGCAGAAAAAATCAGACTAATAATGACACACATCTACAACCACCTCTTGAGCAGATGTATCTTCAGAGCAGGTTTTGAAATCAAAACATAATGGATAGCAGGAATAAACCAAACAGAAACATATCAAACTCCTCAGACTGATGTTCTTAAACTTGTTGTCTCTGATCCTGATAAGAATAAGCTATCACTAGTAATAATTAATTAAAATTTAGCTCTAAGGTTGACATGGTGCTGGAAAAAACCCAAATTATTTACACAGATTTGTTATGTTTATCTGTCTGTTTTTATTATGTGATCAGCTTGTTTGAAGCAAAGAATCTGTAAAAAGCCTGAAAACAGTTTAAGTAGATATTTATTTGACATTCTTATCCCACAGAGTCTCCTACTAGAAACACAATCTAATTCATTAAAGGTCTGAACCACAGAAGCATAAAATGATGTTGGAATAAAATCCCATAATACTTACCAGTGTTTGTAAATGACTAATGCTGTTAGGAATACTTCCTGTCATTATCTGCTTGTGGAGGAGACTGAGTGGGATTTTTTTCAGATAAAGTATTAAGCCTCTTTACACAGACTACGGTCTAATGCAGTGAATGGTATGAAAGAAAAACAGAGCTGAGATTACATTCTGTGGAGTGCCATTTTTTACTGTTGTCACTATTTAAAGTATCATAATGGCTTTAGTGACAGTTTCTTAAACCCCTGTACATAGAACATTTGATCTTCTCCTATAAAAGCCTTTATACTCTGAAATAATGGGTTCGAAGAAACTTATTTGTCCATTGCGTTTACAAGTAATTGGCATTTTAGTCCAATGACATTTAGTGTCTTAACTGCTCTCATTAAATTTGTTTCAGTTAATTTAAATATTTCAGTTCAGCTAAAAGCCATGTTGAATTTAGCTGTAATTTCTTGTCTAACATATCAATTTTGATGAAGCTGATCAGTTTTTTAAAAAAACATCTGAAAAAAAAGAGAAACACCTTGATTCTGTTTTCAGTCCGAGTGCTACTAATGCACTAGTGCTCATCAAATTAATGGCATCTTATTGTAATAATTATTATCTTAATTTTCTTATAAAGAGGATTACCAGGCTCTCCACAGCTTTGTGGAGAGTCAGATGATGCCCACAGGGACATGAAGAGAGAATAGATGCAGTACATTTGAGTATACCATATAGGTTAGAAGTGTCTTACTTGGTTGCTATAAATATCTATTTTTTTATTGGTCAGAATTGAATTCTAACCAAATATGTCATATTTCATAAAAGAAGTAAGAGGTATTATAATATTTTTAGTATATTCTGGCTCTTCATTTATGGCAAAATTCTATTTACACTAAATATTTCTTTCCTGAAGAACCTACAGGTTAGATACTGTTTTTTCTCAGAACCAGGACTTTTATCTTCAGCCGTTACAGCCACTCTTTTGTAGTGGCTTTCATTTCATGAGAACAAGACCAGAAACTTTTAACCATGTTTAAAACATGTTTGTTCAATTTGCCTGATAAATTAAAACTAGAGTAGAAATTGGTTCAAGGTATTTGACTTGGCCTATGTATTGTGTGATTTTAGGAAATTAGCCAATTGTAATGATAATATCTCATAGAAATATAAGAAATTTAATTTAGTGTAGTTTTCTAATACTTAAAAAAAATCCAGCTTACATATCATAAAGGCAATAACAGAAAATATAAGACTAGAAAACCATGAATTTCTGCACTAATACTTGCTGTGAGATGCTCCTGTGTAAATCTCTGTCATCACAGAGAACTTGAGAAGCTGCACTGATGTGTTGGAGGTGACTCCAATGACCTAAGGCATCTGATTCACTGACACCCTCCTCTGACTTCTACCTTGCTGTATAAAGCAACTGAGACAAATCTTTTTGCTTTCTCTTTTCCCCAGGCACCAACTGCTGTTAAGACTGGCATGAAAATATTACTGACAGATTGGTAAGTCCTTTTGTTTTGTTATGATAGTTTAATATTTCGACTTGTTTTGTTTGAATGTTTTTCTTAGATTGTTCTTTTAAGACCATCATGACATGCAGTTTAATTCAAACAATGATTTGATTAATTGAAATACAGGCAGAACTATCAATTAGGGTTTAAAAACCAAATCTTTCCATTGCAAATGGGTGTTTTCATATTGAAGGAAAGTGATTTAACTTTTACCATTTTCTTTTGCAACATAACTTTGTTTTAAGTCAATTGAACAAGTCTCTGAACATGTTGGAGATGAGGCAACAGCTTCTCTCAATGGTGCAGTTCATCCGTCATTCCTAAAACTCCTACTCTGTGGTGGCAGAAGTAAACGTGTGTTCAGTTGTAGGGTACATACCATACCAACATATCAGTATGAACACATACTGATATGTTTTGAAGAAGCTGTCAAAGTATCAGGATGTTTTTCAGGAGCAGGTTCTCTTCCATACCAGGCAAAGGAAAGCTTTCTATCAACTTCTGTGGTTGCTGGGTCATTCTGCTTTAAAGTTGACACAAAAAGGTTCCTGAGTGTTAATGTAGTTATTTGTTATACTCAAACTATTTGTATTATTTTCAACTGGGGTTAGACCTGAAGGATTTAGCCATTTATCTCCATACAGTTTTTACTCTTATGTTGTTTGTTGATGTAATGAAAAATCAAATTGATATTTTATTATTCGAGAGAAGAAACCTTTAAAACACTTAGCTAATAACGTATCTAATAACAAATGAGAATCCATAAATATATGAACCCAATTATTTCTGCAGGTCAATGTAAAATACAGTATCTTACCTTTCCATGGTACAAAACTATAATTATTTTAAGCTGCTCTTGTACCTATAACTTGGGGTAGCCATCATTTCAAGGCTTTAATTAAAAAAAAAATTAAACATGCTTTGTAAGCAGAATACGTCAAATCAACTTGTCTGTGAATTCCTGACAAAATATTTGCATCAAAAAGCATTAAGTGATTTTCCTGTGAAAAATGTACTCTCTAGTAAATGGATTTTATAGAAGCAAAACAGATGCAACGTTTTACAAAAAACTTGAATCTAGTTTTATGAAATTGCCACAATTGGGGAGCATTTTTATTTGATACTTTTATTGTTTTATTTACCATTTTAGAGCTCTTTTATTAGTGAAATGAGTGGTGAAGTAAATCAATCAAATCAACGGAATAAAATTATAAACATGTTAAAAAATACACTAAGTTGAAAAGGAAAGCAACACAGATGTCTCTACTAATGCACACAGAAATGCCATCAGGAAGATGCTCATTTTATCATTTTTTCCATTAAGTTTTGCATCTCTACAAAAGAAGATTGCAATCTTAAACTCATCTTGAGGAAAAATTATGTTTATATAAAAATATTAAATGTTAACAAGAATGGATCCTCCCCATGCATTTTTATGTGCTCTCTTTCTGTTTTTCTAAAAGCAGTCATTATGATTGAGCTGCATCACAGAGTTGAACAGAATTTTTTATCTTACACTGTGTACAGACCTAGAGCTGGCTAGCATTTTCCCTTGTGGCAGTCCCAGGTGAACACAATCCTATTTTCTATGCTGAGGAGGCAGCTGTAGGAAATGTCACAGTTCATTTTGAGGAAATCACACCACTGACCAGAAATCAAATCAAGCAGCGAATAATACAGTGTTATTGGCTTGTTCTCTGCCTCTCCAGATTACAGTGTGTTCACCGTCACTTTATAGGCAGGTCCTGGGTCCCAGTGCAGCTGTGGTACCTATATATGAGGAAGCTGGAAAATAACTTATGAAAGGCTTTAGGAAGGAACAGAAAATTTGTCTGAATAAGAAAGTTCCTTTGAAAAAAGTGACATTTATGTAAGAACATTACACCTTAATCTTGTTGAACAACTTTTAGGACCTGATTAACCAGAAGACGTCCAAAACGGGATGCCACAGATCATCTCCCCTAAAACTGCTTTCATCCAGCATGATTTAGAGAAATCTGTGGCAGAGCATCATCCTGGTCCTACAACCTCTCATTGCCAAACTAGATTTTTTGATCCATCTGTGTAACTAGACTAGAAATGACCTAGACTCTGTCATATACTTTGTCAAGCATTGTATGCTTCCAACAAATGTCCACCACGGTCTGAAGAATATCATAAATCATAAGCTACTCTAATCTGGAAGCATGGTTGAAATTATCCTATTTTATCTCATAAAAGAATTCAGCTACATGGAGAGGCGTGCTCTGCAGTTTGGCTTCTCTAGTGACAAGCACTCATTGATCCATTGCTTAACTGAAGGAAAGGTACCCATAGGTACGGATGTAGATAAAGGGTCAGAGATTGATTCTGGCCCTAGGTGTGTCAAACATTTCTGTTATAGCCCTGCTCAAATAGTTTTAATGGTATAATTTTGATAAAAAACAGTGTAGTGCTTTGACAATAATTTTGCTGTAACTAGGTAACCATTTCAGATTTTATCCCTTTGATTTTTTTAGAGTTGCTTTATGCTGCTGCTCATGTCAGTTCTTGAAGCAGAGAAAGGCTATTCCATATGATAAATTAAGCCTGGATTCATTTTGACTAACGTGGAAATCCTGAGTGAGGAGTAAGCTCCTTTCTTAGCTAGCTTTAGCTGCTTGGCTTAGCCTAGTAAATAAACATATCCAGAGGACAATTCAGTCTACCTCTGACATGAATGACGCTGGAGTTGTCTCTTATTCCTCACTGGCATGCAGATACATAGAATGATTCTGAATTCTTCGACTAAGCCTGACTTCCTAAACCTGGCATGGTGATCTGCTGTTTTTAAGCATGTCAGTATATTTACAAATACTTTTTATTTCTCAGTTTCTATTTCAACATTATCAGCTTTGTACACCTTTTTTAAGGTATTTGTAAATTCATGTTGGAACAGAACTTTGTCTATTGTCGCAAAATTGATTGACTTTCAAGAATTATATTTATTTCCTCATTTTGTGTAAAGGGTCAGTGACTATTTTCTTCAGATGACTTAAAAACTGAAGAGCACTTTTTGATATCATGCTATCGTAATTCACCATATGCAGTGAGAAAAAAAGAAAAATGAAAGTTTTTGAAACATCACTGATAGAATTTCAGCATAGAATATTAGAAAATATTTGTGTATCAAGAAAACACTAAAATTTACAGCTATTCTTACTAGCAGATTTAGGATTTTACAGCCTTATGTGATATTTTTCAGAAACAGACAGAATTACTTTTGTGATCATCATGAGGCCTAGTTTTCCTACATTAACCTTGGACTGTCCAAGTCCAGTGTTTTTAAATTCTTTTATCTGCTAAAGTATATTCTAAATCTCTAACTCTCATTGACGTTTGCTAATCTCTTGTTCAGTTTTTGTCCCTTTGGTGAAAGCCTTGAACAGTTTCATTGCTAACAATTCAAAGTAATAACATTTTAGTATAGATAATACCCAAATGAGTAAACAAGAACTCAGGCACCCAATTAAAAAAAATCAGGTGGGCAGAAACTTCTGGAGATCATCTGTTCCAAAGATGTACCTAGCTCAGACTATCTTCAAGGACAAGTTTGGTTGCTCAGTGTTTTGTTTGGGTGAGTTTTGCTTATCTTCAGGGATGGAGAGATTACAATTAACCTGAGCAACTTTTTCCGGTGTTTCATCACTCTAATTATGCACTATTTTTTCCTCATAGTTAATTGAAATTTCTGTGGTTCCCTTTGTTGATATTGCCTATTCCTCTTCCACTGTACATCTTTAGGTAGAAGATTTCAGTTTCTTTATAAACCCAGTGAATATTGCTCTCATTCTCTATAACCTAGATATCAAAATAGTTATCACAAGCAGCTTTGAAATGCTTTTTCCAGGAGAATGTGCTATCTCTTAAAATAAAATGTACATGCAGAGATTTTATTTATAAGTGGAATGAGGTGATTTTTCTCATACATCTGCAAGCACCTGTCAACAGGAGTTATAGGTGATGAAATTAGATGAAGGATGATAATCACACATTATTTTAACCTGCTAAAAAAGGCAACATTGAAGAATTATCAAGTCAATATTACGACATACAACTTTCTGATGCTCAAGATGACTTTACAAAGTTGTCAACCCTATACAGTGCGCTCAGGAAGGAAAATATAATTAATCAGTAAGCAACTCAGAAGAGACAGGTTCAGTGCCATGTGTGTATTTGTAAATTTTCCTTAGTGGTGGAAATAGATTTTATATCCTGCTGCTTCTTTGTTACATCTACAAACACTGGTGAAAAAAGAGTAGTTGTTAGGAGTGTCTGACCTAAAAAGTGTGGCTGATGAATGCTGAGTCTTACCCATGAAAAGCAGCAGCAAAAAAGTCTTTTTTTCAGTATACATGAAGTAGGGTTTACAGTGCAAAGTGGAATAGTATATTTTGTAAAAGAGACAATATAGGCTTTATCTGGTGCAATTATTGCACTAATTTTAAAGAAGCAAGGAGAGTTGATATGCAGATACAAAGTGCATTTCAATAATATGATGTTCTCCTAAAATTTCATCGTCATTTTTGGGGCAGAGCTCTTTGAGGTAGTATCTCTGTCTCAGCTTTCTAGAACTGAAGTCATCACAAGGGCCCAAGACAGGTCCTTTGCACCTTATTTTGACAGAGTAGATGAGTATGATATTTGAGGTAAATTCTCCTCAAATCTAAATCATGATTTATCTGCTTCTCTCTAGCTAACTCGAAAGATTGGGGATTTGGATAGACAGCTTTGGTCTTTCTAAACATTGTGACATCAGAAAAGTTCTCTGGCTGAATATCAGTCTGGGTGATTGATATTTGTCCAGAGTACATCGTCATTTAAAAAAAGTTGAGTTCCCAGTGTGTTTTAAAAATGTTTTTATTTTCTGTAAAAAACTTAAAATGTAAATATAAATAATGTTATGAGTTTAGGATCTAGTCCGGAGACATTCTAGGAAACAGCCTAAGTAAACTGTCTTGTTTGCTATATATATGTTTAATTTGAAATGGGAATTTAACATGCTGAGAAGACAATTCAGAGAACGTTAAAATTCAAGCTGCAGTTCTGTATTCAGAACTCTACATGCACACTGAGGTCCAGAAAAACTATACAGTATTTGTCTAATCTCTTCTGAAGTTGATCAATATATGCAAGTTGCCAAGATAAGGCAACCCTTTGCAAGAAAGGTGTTATGCTTGGAACTCCTGTTGGCTCTTGGGGTGTTTTCTTGCGGTGAGTTGTTTTCGTATGAAAATTTATCTTTTTCTTTTTCCACCCCTCAGCAGATTGCTTAGGAAACCTAAATTAGGAGTAGAGAATATTGTATTACAGAAATCCCATTTGAATGCAGGATCTTACTATCTCATTAAGTAATAAGTTCTCCAGAGGAGACAACCAGTGGGAACTCAAAGACAAAATTACTTGCCTGAGATTAATAGGATTGAGACCAGAAGATGCTGAAACTCCTGAGTCCTAGTCCCAGCTGCTGCTGCCTTTCATGCTGTTTCACTTTCAGTTGCACAACCAGGAATTTTCATGACTTATGCCTCTAATACATTGAGGAAAGATTTGTAAAACAGACAACAGAATTAGGAACAACCAGAAACTGAAAAGTAAACAATTTATTATGGATGGCTTTTGGATATCCAAGAGGAGGTAGGCTTCCACGCAATAAGGTTTTAAATAAAATTTGAAATCATCTGCAAGTTATCATTATTCATATGCTGTTAATGAGTATAATTTATGATACAGCACAATGACACAGCACGAGGGATGTTGCCTAAGGCAGCAATAAGCCTTGAGATGCTCGAGTAACAAGGTAATTGTGGTGCAGCTCATACAGTGTTTGTGACCACAAATCCTAATCTGCTTTGATTGTCCTGTGCTATGAAAGAACAAAGCTACATTGAAATGATAGACCCACAAGCCATTTTAATTATAAGGTTTGTGTGTTTTTTCGCAAAGTTCTGTCCATAACTTCTTTCATGTCTGTTTGAAAGATCCATGAGAACATATTTGCAGTAATAGTTATATTTTATCTGTGTTTAAAATTGTTTGGTGCCTAGTGTTACACCTCTAATATGAAAATAAATCTAAGAAAGAGGTTTTTTTCCCGGTGGCTTATTTTTAAGTCTTCCCCTGTGGTCTTTCTCCACCCTGTGATTTTGATTTAGAACAGATCCCTGAATAACTTCCATGCTATAAAAGTAACCCAGAAATCATGGTCCACTGCTAACCATGCACAAAAGCAGTTGTAATTACAAAGTCCATAATGTTCACTGCTCGCTGTCTAGGGACATAAAATCCCTCATAATCTATAGAAAATTTACTAACACTTGGAGAGAAAACATACCATACTCTAGCCCATTTTTAGGAACTCCAGGTAGAGGTGACCACACTAGTTCATGGTCTAACCAGAATTCAAAGAAGGTTGCTAGAAAGAATTTTGAAAGTCCCCGAGGAGAGAGACAGGTCCAAAAACCTTGCTGAAGACAAGGTAGATAACAGCCAGTGCTTTCTCCTTAGCCAGAGATCCAGACTTTTTTGTCATAGAAAGCAATCGTTTGATCAACTCAGAGTTATCTTTCACAAATCTATGCTGACTGCTCCCAATCATCTCCTCCTTCATGTACACCGAAATGTGTTCCAGGACTGACGTCCATGGCTTTTCCAGGGACTGGGGTGAGACTGACCAGTTTGTGGTTCCTTCTGTTGTCTTTTTAACCTCTCTTGAGGCTGGCAAAGCATTTGCCCTTGATTTTTTATTTTTTTTTTAAGTAAAATCATAGAATCATTAAGGTTGCAAAAGACCTTTAAGTTCATCAAGTCCAACCATCAAACTAGTACCACCAACGTGCTCACCATTAAACCATGTCCTTCATATCCACAATTTTTTTCTTTTTTTAACAGTTCCAGGAATGGAATTGCTACCTCCTCCCTGGGCAATCTGTTCCAATGCTTTACAACCCTGTCTCTGAAAATTCTTTTTTATATGAGTGAGATCTTCTTTCTCTCGTCTCACAGGATAACAAGGCTTCTGTCTCAAGTCAAGTTTGTTAAATAGTATTTTAATTCTCTCACTTCCCAAAATTACTTTACTGAGGTAAAATGCTCAAATTTTAATTTTCCATGTTCCACTTTCAAGAGTGTTTTTGTTAAGCATTTTTCAAGCACAACTTCACCCAAATAGGTATTATTGTTATTACTAATGTACTTCAACACAATGATCAGGTCACCCTTCCACCTTCTCTTTAGTGAGTTGAATAAACTACTAAGCTTGAAAGGAAAGACAATAAGCTTGATTTTTAAATGGCTGTTTTGGTGTTCTTTAGCCTATTTCCAATAACTTTCAATATGTATAATTTCTACAGTTATTTAAATTTATTCTTTGGTTATAATGAGTTTGCTAGGATGGTATGAAAATCATCCGAGATTATAATTTGTATTAATTGGTCTTAATCAAGAATTTGTACAGACACTAGACATGTAAAAATAAAACTATATCAATTTCACTCTCACATGCTACATTTTAAGTGGTAAAACATTTCCTCTATGATTTTGTATTCTTAATACAAAATATTTATATCTAGACAATCAGTAAGGATCCCAGTAGAGATAAGAGGCCTAAAATACCTAGATGTAATAATGACCTCCTAATGACAAAGACCTCTTTGTCTAGATAGGAAAATCAGACAAAATTTGGGAAGGGAGCTGTGGAATGCCCATTTCTACCTTCATATTCAGCTGGATACAAAAAACCCCACAACTTCTTAGAGTGACAATAATTAGTTTGACTAAGATCATGGATCTCAAAGTCCCCTTGCTAATGTCTTTGTGCAAAACCAATCTGTCCCTTTCACTGAAATCGCGATGTTAAAAAATAAAAAAACCCAAAAAAGTCCGTGTGCATTCAGAGATACTTTAATGCAGAAAGGAAAAAAAAGCCCAAACTAGTCCATTCTCGTCCTGTGTATTTGTAACACTTTAAACAGACCCATATTGAAAATAGAAAAGCTGCCTACCTACAGATAAAGGACACATTACTGGGATTAAAACAGAAAAATCTCCTCATTGGTTGTTTGCATCATTCTTCAGACAAATTAATTATTTAAAGGATCTGACTGAAAGAAAATTTAATGCAAGATTTTTATCAGAGGTAAAAGGCAGCACTTTAGAAAGTAACAATTCCAGACTGGTAACAGAGGACTGATTTATCACATATTACTGTTACATGGTGAAGGAATTAATAATAACAATAATGTTATAATGCAACAAGACAAGCATAAGCTATGAATAAAAACCGTATTATATTCTAATGAGTTGGGAATGTAGAAGGAGTTGTTCAACAGACAACAGTGAAATACTATATCTCAGTATAGAGGATTTGAGGGCAGAGCCTCGCAGAAAAAATGATTGATTGTAAGGAAACAAAGGCCAGGACGATCGTGATACTTTCTTCCTGATAAAACAGTGTATCCATAAAAACTGTTCATTTTTTAAAGAAACTGAAAGAACAATTTTATGTTGCTAAGAGATGTTAGTGGGAAAATGTTAAAAATCTCTGTGATAACTTCCTCTGATAATTGAGTGTATGTTATCTATTTCAGTCAAACATCTTTAATGCTGTTCTCTAACCCTTGCAGGAGAAAATCAGCATGTGATTTCTCTTAGAAGCTCATGGAAAGTTTGTCAGGGACTCATCTCAACAGAAGATTAATTCCATTTGCTATAAAACTTAAATTATCACGGACTATTAGTGCCTATGAGTATTACTTAGTCATTCATTGTGCTTATGCTAGACTAGAAACAAAATCAATACCCTTTCCCCTTAACCACTTCCTCTCTATAAAAAAACCAAACCAAAACAACAAACAAGTTATATGGTATTGCCAGATACATGAGGTGGAAATCCAGAGTCCAGTGAAGCTGATAGAACATGTTGACTGTCATGGTGCTCACATCTCATTCTGAACAGTTACAGTGGCTGCATGTAATACAGGGCCTAGTTCCAGACAGATATTACGTGTCTCACTAATTACTTAAAATGAAATACACAAGTAGATTTGTATTTCATGTTGGGCTTCCATTGCATAAGATGAGTGGTGATGAACTGCTGCAAGAGGCCTCTGGGAAAGACTAAAGCTCTTTGCAGCATCTGCTGAAATTGGAGCTGAATTTGACCACTATATTTCTGTAAGAAGACAGAAAGAAACAGAAATCCAAGAAACTTTGGTGGGGAGATCTTTGAGACCAAGACTGTGTTAGAGCATCCCATTTCACAAAAAGAGTAGTGTGTAATATTTCAGCTGAATGCAAAGCAGGCTGTGACAATATGTCACAGCATATCTTGTGTGTCGATTGTTTTCTCCTTTGGGCAGTAGAGCAAAAAAGGAAGTGTTTTGTGTGCCATCTGTTTAATGTGATCCTACACTTGTTCATATATCAACCATATGATCAGTCCATGCATGTGCCAGAAGAGATCACTCTTTTCCAATGTTTGTTTGACTGTGTTTTAAAAAGAAGTCTCCCCACCCTTCCTTTAGCAAAGAAGTTACTTGAAATAAATGGCATACCTCTAGATTTTATGCCCATTCATTGGGCCCCTGAATTCGTGCCTCTGAATACGTATCAGTAAGGCAATCTTCTTCCACTGGAATGTGTTTCACCTTGCTAAACTAACAACTGAAATATGATTAATCACTTTTCCCTTGGGGTCATTTATTATGAATGGTTCATATAGTTTTTACATAGAGCATCTTAGCATCTTTCTAGGGTGGTGTGATAAAGTGAGTGCTTTAACAAATTGTATTCTTGCTTGGCTGGTGCCTATTCCTATTACCTGTGTGAAACTGCATGGCTGACTCTTGCAGACTAATACTTTGAGAAACTGTTCTAATATCTCAAAAATCCAACAACCAAAACCCACCAAAAAAAAACTAAACAAACAAAAACAAACAACCCCCCCAAACAAAAAAACCCCCACAAACCAGCCAAACCCCCAAAACAAAACAAAAACAATCAATCAAACAAACAAACAAAAAACACTCCAAAATCCTCAGCAACCAAAAGTTTCTGTACTATCTACCAGTCTCAGAATAACCTATCCACTGCAGTTCATACTTGCAAAATGTAAGACAATATAAAAAAAATGGTGCAATGTAGTCTCTGTAAATGTTTTGGTTTTTTGGAGTGCTGCTTAAAATAATTTTCTAACATAGAACACTAATGTGAAGCATAACTGTCAAAAGAAAATATTTTCTTTTATGGGCAAACAAGAAGATGAAATTAGCCCTCTGTCCCTAAGACATCACAGTAGACAAGAAACATTCATGTCTGCAAAACCAGTCTATTTAAACCAAATTTCATCCAACTTCTAAGAAGTTGTCTTTGCATTTGATGGATGTGATGCATCCAGTGTGATAAGACAAATCTTGAGGATCACTACAGTAAACATCGATATTTTTTGTATATTTTTTTCTTGCAATCCCTTTTTAATTTTGAATCACTGTCTCTCAACTTTTATCTTTGTTGTTGGAATAAATTGTCTCAGTCATAAAAGCCCTGAATATTTTATTCAAATGTGCTTAAGGAGACTTCATAGAACCAATTGGGAGTAGTGCACCAAGCTGGACTGTAGCAAAGTGGTAAAATGAAAACTTTTCAGAAAGTTGTTTCTAAATAGTCACTCCATGGTCACATTGCTATAACTGTTTAAGATGTTTCCTCAGAATATCACACTCTTTGGCTTTGAGGCAGTCACTAGAACACAAATTCCAGTGCCTGTGGCCTGCATTCTGAAGTAAATCAGTTTTTGACTGAGGGGAATGAAGATAAAATCAATGTTTGGGGGGAAAGTGTGAAAAACATTAGAACTATGCCTCTAGAAACTACTTATATTTGTATTCCCCCCAAAAAAGTTTTCATATAAACAAATTAGTTTCTCCTGCTGTTTTAACTGTAAGCCTGAAACATTGTATTATATTAACTGGAGTAAATTTAGAACGTAACGTATGTCCTTTTAGTTTGTCATGACCTTACATAGTCTTTATTTTCGTTTCTTAATAAAACATCCTCATAACAGCACTTAAAGCTCTCTAGTAATAGCAAACAAACATTCATGGCCCTAATGCTGTTAAATTAGAGCAAAGGTGTGTGTTGAATATCGCATCACATCGCATTTTGTATTTAAAAACCTGCTTTCATCTCTTCCTTTGGAATGGGTCCTATTACAATGGATTCTCGGGCATGGTGAAGGGGCTTTAAGTCACTCTGAGGAGCTGACTTGCTGTGAGAGGCACTGGTGCAAATACAGGTTTATGTTGAATTAGCACAAAAGCAAAGCCAGTCTGTGCAGAGAAGTGGCACCTCTAATAATTACCCGATGTGATGGGAAACAAGTACACTCTAAAAGCATCTGTAGTGAAACTCAGAAATATGTTAAAAGTTTACTCAGCGTGAAAAAAAAACAAGGATTAAAAAATATCCCACTGATTTCAGATCTCAGTAGAAATCTAAAATAGATGAGGCTTCTCCTCAACACAGATTTTCATTTTTTCCCAAGAACCCACATCAAACACATTGAAGAATACAGGCTTCCAAGACCCAGTATGAACTTAAGTAGGTTGGTTAGGGCTGCTTTGCAATGCAAAATTGAGCTTCCTCTTGGGTATTTGGCATGTTTTCTTGCAAAAAGCATCTCTTCAGTTAGAAATCTCTAAATAAATCACTGTCCCTTGAAAATTCTTCTCATGAATATCTTTGTAGTTAGTTTACCACTCCTACTTTTATAGCCTGGTTATATCAGTATTTCTGCAAAAAAGTGATATGTGAGGTCCAAAATGAATGATTTTTCTCTCGTTTTTTATAATTCCTTGGAACAGATATTGGAACATGTCATATATAGAAATATGTCATTGGTGAAAAAATGAACCTGTGCCAAAAAGTGGAGGCAGTGTCACAAGTATGAATTATAGGGGAATAACTTCCTTGGATCTTCTGGGTCTGCTCCTGCTCTTGAAACCCAGGATGCTGCTGCTTTTGCTGGCTCGTGCCCCAAGACTTTTCTGTAGAATCATTACACAGTCAATCCTCAAATGCTAATATTTGAGAATGAGAGGTTTTCAGGTCTCTCACATGCAGGACTTTGCATTTGTCAAGGTTATATGGGAGTGGTCAAAGCTCTTCTGTATGTAGTAAAGTTTTTCCTTTATTGGCTTAAATTTTAATTTTTCCATAGTTAAATCTGTTCAAGCAGAATGTATACTGCAGTCTTATCTCATTGTTCCTAATGATTAGGTTTTTAAGTAGAAGGTATGGGAAGCAAGAAAATGGAGAGCAAAATAAACAACATTTAGTAGCAGAAAGGCAAGAAAATATTAGAGGAGCAATAAAGAAGTAATATAATAAACTCTTGTGAGAAGTGTCAGATGCCTGGAAATCAACATACCAATATACAAAGATTATTCATTAGTTATTTAATTACCGTAATATTGCCCAGGATCCTTATATAATTATGCTTATTTAGTTCTTGGGAAAGGAAACTTGAGTAGCCCAGAGGATTTTTATTTAAAACAAGGTCTTATTTTATAAGATATATTCCAATTACACCATATTCTATGCAATAGTAGATGCATTTTATCAACTGCTTGGGTTAGCTGTGTTTTACTCATCCTGGATGTAGCACCACAGGTTCCATCAAGGTGTCCCTCAGGCATGTCTTTACTGACAGCTCTGCCTGTGGTATGGAAGCAAAAACAACAATTACACCTAAAAACTGAGCATAAGAAAATTCATGAAACTTACTGGATTGCTCCAGACTTACTTTCAATGTCATTATAGGTATATTGTTCATTAAGAATAGGAAAAGATCCCATGCACAAATAATAAATATTTGACTTTGTGGATGTGACTGGGAAAATTTCAGTTGCCTGTTTTAATAAAATCCATTAGTCATTTTTATTGCCTTTGTGCAAACACACATGAAAGTAAAGCAGGTTTTCTGAAACACTTACAGAAACCTCACATAAAAGTTCAAATAGAGTTGATGCAAGCAGAACTGCAAGTAAAAGTCAGAAAATGTGTTTGAGAAAAGACCTTTCCCCAAAGCCAAATGCTTTCAGAAATTAGAATATTTATTTTACTTTGATCTGTCTGCATTCCTTTTTTTTTTTTTCCTCTTTAGTCTCCCAGCAGGAATTCCTTTCGATTCCATTTTTCAGCATCTGTGAAACACCACAGAGCATAGTACTTGCACAACTCCTCATTCCTGGAAGTGTTTAAGGCCAGGTTGGACAGCTCTTCGAGCAAGGATAGAATGAATGGAAGGAATCCCTGCCCGTGTCAGGGAGGTTGGGACTGGCTTAGATTTAGGACTCCTTCCAACCCAAACCTTTCCGTGGTTCTGTGATTCTCTGATCACAGGTATTAGACACTTCACATGAAGAAACCAAGGGGCAAAACAAATGGAATGGACCACAGTGTGGCAGCTAATTTAGAGACTGGCTACTTCACTTCCATGCTTTCACATAAATTCCTCACTTCACATGCTTTTGCTCTCCAGTTGGACAAACAGCTTCATCTCCCTCTGATTCAATTTTCAATTTGTAAAAAGAGGGTAATAATATTTCTCCATCCATTCAGGGTCTTGTGCACCTAATGCAACATTACAAGGCATTTTCAGATACTGCAGCAGCAATGAATAATACAAGTAGTGTGATGGGAGATAGTTCCATGTTAAATAGTTTAGTGTGCACCTATTCTCTTGTGTTTTCCTAGGGACATATGGTTACCTTTGATATGATCATAAAACCACTGACAATACTTGCAGGATTTAGGAGCATTCAGTGCGGGAATTATACAATGACAGACAAAAATAGGGCTGTGGCTACCTCCCCATGAAACCTTTTTCATACATAGCGGTAGTTTGCTTTTTACTTTACCTCCAATGGATAATCACAAATTATTTCCCCACCTTCTGATAAAATGGAAAAAAAAATGCTTTAGAATTAACTGGAGCCTAATTCACTTCTGAATTCTCTACATTGTACATGGACTTCCACTGGGAGATTTTTATTCAGCTGATGATTGCCTGTATCTTGTCTGCATTCTCAGGGATAAAAAGATCTGAAGTTTTTCTGAACACTTTGCTGTTGCCAAGGTGATAAAACACTGGCTCAGAGATTAATGGTTTGTCTCTTGGTGCATGTATCTGAGAGAGGGTCTGAGTGTATATGCTCACAGACATGGGATTTTAGTCAACAGGCTTCACACACATTCAGTTTTCCAGGAAAAAAATGTTATTCTAGATGATCTTTAAGGCCACGTCCAAACCATTCTATAATTCTGTCATGACATCTCAATATTTTAGGTAGATTGTGGCAGGTTGACCCCAGTTCTGATGGTGAGCAAGTAAACACTAACCAACCTTGGAGTTAAAGACAGCAGCTCTTGAAGGTAAACAATGTAACTCATTTTATGAAGATTTAAAATTTAACTTCTTAGGATTCTTCTTTTTCAGTGCCACAAGATGTCAGTGCAGTTTAAGCAACTGCAGAGCACTTTCAGAATGTGAACTGCAATGAAAATGGGCAACAGAAAAGAAAGAGAATATCTACATTTAATTATAAGGTCTGTTCTCAGAGAAATACTTCTACAGTGTCTACATGACCTTTTTTTTTTTTTTTTTCCACTTACTTCTGGATCATGCTCTGTATAATTACAATTATAATGAACATAAATATAAAAATTCCAAATACAATCTAATTTATATCCCTGTCTGCATTTCACTTTTCTTCTAATTCAACAGTTAATGAAAAAGCTGCACCTAAATACATTTTATTGCTCAATAGAGCAGCATTTTCTTTTCAGCAGGTTGAATTTTTATGATACTTTCCCAAGACTTCCTCTAACTTTGTGAAAGGAAAAGGAGGATGGGGAAGAGGAAAAAAATCAAACCCAGCTCACTTACAGTAATGACACATCCACCTCACTTGTAACAGTAACTATGTTTCTATTGCAATGATCCCATAGAACGGGTAGTTAATCATCAAGGAAATTCATTAGCTGAATGTCACCGGGAACCTGTGTACTGTGGCAAAGGAACAATGGACGACCATTTGAGCTTTAATTCAGCAGTGAGTTCCCCTCAAAAGGCTGCTTTGCTCTTTATAAAATTGGGTACGAAGTTAATGGCATGATAAATGGGTGCTTGAAGTTAGTAGGCTTCTTTGACTACAAGGACAGGGTTCTTTCTGCCTAAGTGTCAGCAAATATCTCATACTGGGGTTTGTTTTATAATGGTTTTGAATTTTCACAAAAGTGGAGCCATCACATGCAAGGCCAAGGCAGGAGGAGTATCCCATCCAAAAATCAATGTTTGCATGATTTTATCTTTTGAGGTATATCTTTACTGGTGCAAAACGGTCCTTTTGCACAATGGACAAAGCAATGAATTTGTTCACATGCCTTGGCCCATCTCCATTTGGTTAAAATGCTTGTACTGCTCTCATAGACAGTTTGGGAACTTCCTAAATAATCTTTTTCTTTTTTGGAGATTAAGTGCACACATATACATTTCAAATCCACCTCATGGACAGCATACAAGGGCTCACACAGCTTTGAAATACGAGTATAAATCTCAGCCTGAAAAAATCAACAATTTAAGAGCAAAGATGTGTGAAAGAACAGCATTTGGATGTGTATGTTGGAAACTAAATGAGGGCCCTGAACAAAAAGGGTTGATTGAAAGTGCTTCTGCCTACCCACGGCCTGTTTCTGTACAGACAATCTGCTCAGGCTTATGAGGGATATTTTTGTGTGTTCAGGCTGATGTAGTGCTAACCCTCCACCTGTGCCCAGTTTGACAAAGTTTAAATGCCCCCAATTAACCTCTGAGTTAACAGAGGTTAACTCCAACACTGCCATCCCTGGCAAGGAGAGCACCAAGAGAACACCTTCCAACCACAGCAATGAGCACCAGTCATTATGTCTCATCATTTCTTAATTGGGACCATTCCCAAGGAAAAGGTATCACTGCCCTCTTGGCACGTCAGGATTCTGTTTGTATTCAATACCTTGTTCCCCTCCTTCCTCAGTATTGTATTTATGGAAAAGTAAACCCAACATGGGGCAAGTAACTGTAGGGGAAGAAGGGAGCTCTTGTTCCATAGCTCACTCAGCATCAGCCAAGTCTTGCATGAGAGTCACAGATGGCCCCAAAGTAGTACCCAATATTTCTCTCGCTCATCCATCACTTTTTCTTTTCCTCCAAATAATAAGTGAAGACGTAATTTGTTTACAAGCCACATTCTCTTTTTCTCTGCTGGGCGCTTCAGATGTCAGCATGATAGAAGAGTGGGGGGATTTGTACATTGGCCAAGGATCTGCTGCACAACCCGTTATCACTGGGGATATTTGTATGAAAACAGGACATCCAGCAGCTGCTTTCATAGGTTCATATCTGTCCATGCAGAGAAATACCCACAGTATCAGCAGTAATAACCTCCTATGTTGTAACCTGTACCTTCCTCCATCTTCAAACTAGCTGGGTGTCTTTTGGGGGAAAGTTGTTTTTGGCTTGAAACACACATCATGCTGCAGAATGTTTTTGGAGACAAAGGCAATTTTTGCTCACTAAAATAAAATCTATGTGGAAAGTATAAAACTGATCTGGACTAGCAAAATCAAAGCAGAGACTGCCTTGTCTTTGTATCTTGTCAAATTTTAAGGTGAGATAGCTAAATGTAGCTAGTCAACTAATTTGATACAAACAAAAAGAATTGCAATGTGTTTTGTTGAACTTCTCTGTTTTTATTTCCTTCCAACCCTGATGACACCTGTTATTTATTCTATAAATAAGATTGAATTCTTGTCTCTGATTTGGAATTGCACAGAGCATTTTGGATTATTAGTTTTTCTATGCCTGCAGCAGTAATTATGCAGATGCATAGGAATGGACCTTCTTTTAAAGGTCTCTGATATGATATTTACAACCCTAATATAAAGTCAGCCTCTTCCTAGTAGAGAAACCACGAACAAAAAAAAAAGGCATGTGTAAAATAATTATTTTTCCTCTACACTCCTTATCAGAATAATAGCTTAGGTAGGATCTAACCTGTATATATTTGGATATGGCTTTCAAATACACTTGATTTCAGCAGTCAGCAATAGATGTCTGGGTATTTGAATTCCATTTCTGCAATGCTAAAGCCCTTCCTTTTTGTTCAGTTCTGCTGTCAAGATTATAACTTCTAAAAATATATCAGAAAAATGCAATGAAAGCCAGACAAATTAGTATAGTAGTGAATAACTTGGAAAACACTCCTACTCCAACATTGTATAAATATGTGTTAAATTATGGTAGTCATACGAATAAGTTTCTGTGGATAGCCTCAAAAACTATAAAACAGACTATTTACTTTAAAACCCAGGAGAATGTTTTGAGTTTTCTGATTTTGTCATATTGCTTAAATGCATGTGAATGAACACTGCTCATTTCCAAATGAAAATCAATTCCTTATTTTAAAATGTTGAGTTTGACAGAGGTCATAGCTCTGAATACTGTGACTAAGAATGTAAGTCTTTATTTGTCTTCATGATGAAAACTTTCTACACTTTTTGTAAGAAAATATGCAGGAGACATTTTTCAAAATTACTTTCTTTAGAAATATTTTTTTTAGTTGCAATATATCACACCATTCCTCTTTATATCCAGGTGATTTCTTCTAATTTATGTTGTGTGGAGCATTACTGGAGAAGGTCACTCAAGAAATTTAACTTCAAGACACCCCTCTTTGGAAATGTCTTGGACAGTTCACAATATATTATTAGTTTACTGGTTTATTTTCTTTACACCAGGTGCAATTGTCATTTATATGTTCAAACTGTGATTTATCTGTTTCAATTATTTGCTTCAATCTCAAAATCAGAAGTGACAACTTTTTGCGGTTATCTGGGGATAAAGGCTAGCTTTACTGTACTAACACTCATAAAAATGTAGGAATAATTAGTTCCTATTTCTGTGCTACAGAACAAGCCAGAATTGGTCCCAGGTTAAATCAGTTCTTATAATAACACAGGTTAAATTGTATCATTCTGCAGAGGACTTAAAACTGCTAAAAGAAATCAATTGAGTATTTTCCCATGCTATCACCACCACCTCTATCTGTTTATGTGGATTCTTACTGAAAAGTAGAACAGCTACTGAGATCCTGAGTGTAAGAAAGGGACTTAAACTTCAGAAGGAATTATGCAGTGCTCAGGCAGCCCTGAGGATCAGGAAAGAAGAGACGTTCTGCAGACATCTGTTTGGTCTTGAGGCAATGTATTCCACACAGTTTGGTCAAACCCTCTGTGTGTGTTTGTGCATGCACTGACTTGAGTGGAGTATTTTACAGAGATTTATGTTACATTAGTCAGCTTTTCTGTCTTACGCTTTTTGAGATGAGGGATGCTTTTTCTGACACTGTGGATAATAGATCCAAAAGGAAAATCTACAGCTGGAGAAGAAACAGGGATTTAGGCTTGTGCCTAACAACACAGCATATACAGAAGATGAGCTTTGGGATGATAATGGGTTTCGCTATTTGTGTAGGAATATTTAATCTGTGTACTTTGCCTCTCCCAGTGACTAGAACACCAGTGTATATTTTAGTGCAGGAGACACAGGAAGTAAACTACTTGAATTCACAGAAGCTAGAAAGGCTAATTTCTTTCTGTAAGCCATTTTGTCTTTGGAAATGTATTTTAGTCCATTTTTCATCAACTAGACCAAAAATTTGAAAATTGTCATACAAGTTTGATATTTCACTTTATTTTGGTATTAGCCACAAGAAATTGTGGCTTTTCTGAAAGGGCAGACAATCCCCATAATCTTTGCTCATGCTCTAAATACACTGTGTCATTACTGTGGACCTTAAAAGCAACTTCTGACTGAATTGTCCTGAATCTCACCCATTTCAGTTTAAGCCCACCAGAGAATATGAGAAATAAAACTGATCAGGCTCTTGTGGAGTGGCCACAGATACACTACTGCTATCCAAATTATTGAATATTGATTCTTCTAGTGTGTTAACATATCGAATGAACATAAAATCAGGTATATAAATCAATAAAAGTTTTCAACAACAGGTAAATATATTAAGCTATACACATATGTATGTATGTATGTGGGTGCAGAACTGTACAGAGATTTGCAGAGATGTGAAAGTACATTCTTCAGAAACATCTTCAGAGCTGTATGTTAATTGGAGTGCTTTGGTGTCTGCAAGTTATTTGCACAGTACTTTATAGTGAGATCATATTCATCATTCTTCACTGACTCCAGAGTCATCTTGTTAATTTATTAATAAAAAGCAAGTTTTAACACTGGAATGTTACAAGGTTTGTTTTTTTTTCTTAGGGAAAGGTTGATTTTCTTTTGTTTTTCCCAATTCACAACCCTGCAAGTTTGGATCAGGCTCTGATCAGGATGTGTTAATGAAGCAGTTATTTTGATTCTGTTTTGTTTATATGTCAATAAAATTAAACAAAATGTAGCTGCTTCGTAGCACTGCAAAAAAAAAAAAAAACCAAAACCACAGCAAAAAAGAGGTACCTCTGTTATTAATTTTACTATTTTTTTTACTAAAGGAACATAATCATCATAGTTGGATATGTTCATATCACTAATCTTATTGCTCTTGTAGTCAAACCTATTTTTTTTCTTACTTTAGATAGATGGTTGGAAATCAATTTTTCTAAAGATAAGGATGGCCTAATAAACTCTCCTATGTGCTGTAACTTGGTAACACTAATGTTGAATAACTTTTAGGTTGAACCTTGTACACAGTAAAATGATCTGATGGATTTTAACAAAAGTTAGATTGATAAAAAGATTGAATTTATAGTTTCATCTACACTTCTGTTCATACATTAGTAGGGTGTATAAACTTGTAAATGTAGATGGTAGGAGTGGGTTATTAAAGATATTCTGTGTGGGTCAATAGTCCATTAATAATTCAAGATAATTTAGAAGTATGATTATATTCAATACATTACCACTGTTTGCTGCTTTGCTTCAAAAATATCTTAAGACTCACAGAAAGATAATTTTATTTATTTATTTGGGTAACCATAAACCCATCCTGTGGAATTTCTCTAGATAATAGGAATATGAAATTTTGTAATCTCCAGTGCAAAAATTTGGTAGAATCAGTGAAGCACTGAACATTTCTTACATTTGAAGAATGAGAAAGAAAAGATCTGTGCTCGTCTGAGATTTTTTTCCCCTGGCTATGAATTATGGTGTTGAGATATTAAGATCTCCTTCATTACCACATTACTAAACCACCAAAACAAAATGAAGAACTGCCAGACTCTGCCAGAAAGGAACCATACTGTGCTTTTGTTCAATTCAGTCATTCTTTTCCCCTTGCTTTTCCTCTCACTTTCTATTATGTCTCTTGCCTTGTCAGCCAGCTAGTCTTCATTATTGTGGCATAATTTGTTCAAGTGGAGGAGGAGGAGGAGCGTTCTGCTCCAAAGATTGCCAGGCTGAGGCTGACTCTGTTTTCCTGTGATAAGGAGTTGCACACTCTGTATTCCACCACTAAGCCATTTCTGATTCAGAGCTGTGTCCTGTCTTCCATCTGTCTAGATGGCTCACAATAGAAGGAGTGAATTCTTGGTACCTCAGCCTTGGAGATTAAAACAGCCTCACAGAATTGGGTTTGAATCTTTTTAATTGGGAGCCAGTGGAGCATGTGTGAGATACTCTGTTCTTTGCTTCTGTGTGATGTGCTGCACACTGCAGTTTGTGTGCTGCATTCAAAGTCAATACCCAGTCAGTACCAAAGTTCATCTTTGAAAGCGTAATTACAAACGTAGTTACAAAACGGCAGGGACAACTGTACTTCCAGCCATTTTGGGGCACAGCTTCCTGGGAAACCACAAGCCAGAGATGACATCACTCTGCACATTTGATTACAACAGGATTACATCCAGTGATAACAGCTGAGAGAGAGTTCTACTCACTGTTTCTAAATTCTACATTTCTTTGGCTGAACAATTAAATTTTACATCTTATTTTCCCCTCCTCATCTGTTCAAAACATCTGTCAACATTAAGCATAGACAAAACCACAAGTGTCTCCACATTTAAACTCTCTACTCAATTTCAGCCATTCTAAAAGGTATGACGTTTCTGAGTTAGGATTTTTTTTCCAAAATGTCAAATTTTGAAAGATTTTCTTGGGATTCTTTTATCTCCTTAGAACAAAAATTCTTAAAATTATTTTAATATTCTTCAAAATACAAAAATTTCCTTATAAATTTCTTCAGAGCTGCTAAATCAAAGTGTATGGACATGAAAAAGAAAGAAAGAAAGAAAGAAANAGAAAGAGAAAGAGAAAGAGAAAGAGAAAGAGAAAGAGAAAGAGAAAGAGAAAGAGAAAGAGAGAGAAAACCTTCAAAACTCAGATTTCTCTTTCTCTCTGGTTCTTAATGACAGTGACTGTTCACAGATGAGAAAGATTATGTGAATGATATGAAAGTTTCTGCACAAAGAGAATGTACAGATAATATGAAAGGGATTTGTTTCTGTAGGAAATTAGCTCTAGTCCTGAAATAACATTGATTAAATCCTTTGTTTCTGTTCATCTAGTCTTGCTCACTTTATACCAATTCTCAGGAGAATGAACATCTATTCTTCTGAGGTGTTTAATCAACCTCAAAAGCAATTTTATTACTCTGTGTATTTTTAATGCTATAAACTCAATCCTTTAAATAATAATAAGTCAGTGACACAGTTACTAGATACTCTATATCTTGAAATTATTATGGCTGATAGTGGTAACTGTAGGAAATCCAGCATTTCCTGCTTCATTAAAAGATCTCTCCAAGTTTCAATTCCAAGTACAGTAACAAGCTGACCAGGAATTATGGCTGAAGTAACAGAGCATGATATCATCTCTATCTACATTGCCACCTGCCTGAAACTAAGCAATTCCTCATGGCAGATCCCAATCCTGAGAAAGTCACGTGGAGTTTGTTACACTTGGGTCAGGAGGAGAGCGTTGGCATTCTCTAAAAGCTAAATCTGCTGCAAAGAGTCATTGAAATCTCTACTGAACGTGCATGTGATCCTTTATCTACTTGTCTCTGACAGCCAGTTTCTCCAAGACTGGAAATCTGGCCTGATTTATAAAAGCTGACCAACAAATAGCTGGAAGTATTAAGAGAATCCTTTTTCTTTTCTCTTCCTCTTTCTCAGGGCTTTTGTGATCTCAGACTCCGTGTTTGGTCTTTAAACATAATAAAATAATTCCATTAAATTGAAGATTAAAAAAAAATAAAACACCACCAAGAAAAACCAGAAGAAAACAGTTTGAAATACTTATGCAATTTTTGGAAGGCTCTTGGTGAACCATGTGTTTTTCTTTTTCTTCCAGAACACTGTAAATGAACTGTATGTGACAATATTATATACAGTTCATACACATATGATGTATATGAACTGTATATAATGGTCCATGCTGGGAGAGCTCTGTGTTTGTTAGTCAGTCTATACCATATTACTGTAAATAACTTGAAGAACTTGATTTTAAGTTATATTAATAATCCCTAAAATCAATCAGAAGAACCTTGTTTCTGTTGCTTTGTCTATTCAACGTAAGATCTTCTCTTAATGTTTCACATATTGAGACATAGAATCTAGACCTTGATCTAGAGATCAAGGAGGCTAATTAAAAGCTGTTTAGCAAGGTGACTGAACTCTGTATTCTCATGTGAAATTAATTCAGAGAAATATTTATTAAGTTTGTACAAATATGTGTTGTGGGAACAGACCACAAGAAGTCTTTCTGAGAAAGTAATTGCATTCAATAGTGCTGTAGAACTATTTGTATTGAAGAAAAAGGTGTGATGTATTTTTTAGAAGCACCACATGAAGTGTTTCACTGTAGTTCATTGCTTTTGACTGTTTGTAGTTATTATTGCTATTATTGTGTCTGGCTTTCAAAATATTGTTCATATTCAAATAATTTTATTACAGAGAAGTGTCATGTTATCGATACTCTTGGCTTTTTGAAAAGTTTGTGCATCATTATTTTCTTGTTCTTTTTGTCGCTAGCCAGTATGCGGCTTTCACATGTTGAAGCTCTTGTTGACATCAGATAATGCCAACAGGTTTTGCCTTGAGGTCCTTGGTGTTCAGGAACTTCAGAATTATTCCACTTGGAAAACAGTAGTGAAATTCTCATTGCAACATTGTGTTGAACCAGAATCACTGAGCTAATGTAAAGACTTGAAAATGACATTTGAGAATTCTCTGTTCTATTTCTTCCACTGTTAGATACCTTAAAAACTTATGCAAATGAGCTTAAATCAACCTTCAGTGTCAAAACCTTTCTCACAGCATTCTTATGGAGAAACTGGCTGCTCATGGCTTAGTTGGGTGTACAGTTTCCTGGGGGAAAAATCTGGCTGAGTGGCTGGCTCAGAGTGGTGGCAAATGGAGTTAAATCCAGTTCGTGGCTGGTGACAAGTGCTGTTCTTCTGCACTTAGTACTGGGGCCAGTCTTATTTAATATCTTTATTGATGCTTTGGGTGGCAGGATCAAGGGCACCCTCAGTAGGTTTGCAGATGACACCAACTGAAGTGATAGTGTTGATTTGCTGGAGAGCAGGAAGGTTTTACAAAGGGGTCTAGACAGGCTGGATCAATGAATTTCAACAAGTTTAAGTGCTGGGTGCTCCCCTTGGGTCACAGCACCCCCAGGCAGTGCTGCAGGCTTGGGAAAGAGTGGCTGGAAAGTTGTCCAGTGGAAAAGGACCTGGGGGTGCTGGTTGACAGCATCTGGCCTTCAACCAATGTGTACCCAGGTGACCAAGAAGGCCAGTGGCATCCTGGCCTGTACCAGCACTGGTGTGGCCAGCAGGACCAGGGCAGGGATTGCCTCCCTGTATTCAGCACTGGTGAGGCCATACCTCAAATCTTGTTCAGTTTTGGATGCCTTCATGACAACAAAGACATTGAGATGCTGGAGCATGTCCAGAGAAGGGCAATGGATCTGGGGAAAGGTCTGGAGCACAAGTCTGATGAGGAGCAGCTGAGGGAGCTGGGAGGGTATAGCTCAGAGAAAAGGAGCCTCAGGAGGGACCTTATCACTCTCTACAACTGCCTGAAAGCAGTGGCACTGTAGCCAAATGGGGGTTGGTCTTTTTTCTCAAGTAACAGGACAAGAGGAAATGGCCTCAAGTTTCACCAGAGGGGGTTTAGATGAGATATTAGGGAAAAAAATTCTTCATGGAAAGGTTTGTCAAGCACTGAAACAGGCTACCCAGGGAAATGGTTGGATAACCATACCAGGGTATTTACAAGACATGCAGGTGTGGCACTTAGGACTTGTTCAGTGGTGGGTTTGGTATTGCTGGATTAATGGGTCAACTTGATGATCTAAGAAATCTTTTCCAAACTAAAGCGGTCTATAATTCTGTGATTCTATACTCAAAAGATACATAATTGCTCAAAAATCTATACCCTCAAATATGTGGTGTACTGAATTTTGTGCTAATTACAAAGGATTTTATTCAAAGCCTGAATGTATCATAGAAGAATCTCTTCAATATCAGTAGATTTCATTATAAACTTTATAAAAAATCTGCTAGATATTGCAAAGACTGCAGTTTCTATATATCACTGTGAGATGGTGAAGAACAAAATCCGTTTGAAACAGTACATGTCACTGCTGTAGAGATTGCTTGTAAAGAAAATCCTAATACACATTAGAAGATAACTTTTCTAGAATTCCCAATTGTTCCGCCGTTGTTCAAGTAACTAAGTCACCTAAATAAAAACCTCTTATTTGGAGTACAACAGTTTACAGGCAATTCCATCTTGAATAAGAAAGTATGTCTGTGCCGTTATGAATCCTATTAGAAGGGCCTACATTGAGTTTTAGAAACCATATCATAGTGATCCCACTTAAATTGACAATTAAAGTGTCTGATGCTTATGGCTGGCTTCAGACACCCTGTGCAATTTACAAAGTAATAGGAAAAATGTAATTTGCGATATGCAAACTTCTATTAGTATTCTTTGCCAATTTAAGTTTACAACTATGAGAAAGACCATTAGTGAGATTTTCTTAGTGCACTACAACCTTACACTTTATTTCCAAAACTATTTTGTATGGTGTCAGAATTACAGCACAAATACCTTTGCATAGTCTTCCAATATGCTATAAAAATAAACATGGATTGATTTGATGTAGCATTGAGTAGATTAGGGAAGCTTTGAGAGTAACAGAGTCATATCAGCTTGTAAGCTTACAGAGACAATGAGACTCATGCCTTTGCAGTATAGAAAATCATAGATGAGAGCAAAGAATATTGCCTCTCTTAAAAACATTTCCTCTGTCAGAGGCTAGCTCTTTGTGATAGCATGCTTATTTACCTGAAAATTATACAATCATTTCTTTCTAAATTCAACATTTATGGAATCCAAAGTTTCTGATCAGCCATTTATGCGTTCCTTAGTGTGACCCCAAAAATGGTACATCACATATTAATTACAGAGAACTGCAGTGTATAAGCAAACTAATACTTACACTTCCTAGACTGTTTCTGTTTTTCAGAGTAACATGAAGAACAGCTCTCTCTGAATGTAAGGAAAATGAACTACATATCTCAGAAATAATAAAATAACAATGTTGACATTACCACAAAACAAATCAAAAATGTTCATTGTTAGGAAATTGGAACCAAGAAAATCCAACCAACCAAACAAAAAGCCCCACAAAAAACCAAACAAACCCCCCGATTTTTTTTTGCTTTTTTCTCATGAAACAAAAACCGAATTCTCCCAGAAGACATTTTTGTGGATTGTTTGGTCCTTTACCAATGTATTGTAAAGATAAAAACCTTTAACACATTTTGTAAATTCTTTTATCAATGTGTCAATAAATCATTTTCACGAGTAGAGTTTTGTAAGAAATATGTGGACTGTTTTATAAATAAAAATGTCAAATCAGTCAATACAGCCCAGCTGCTATAGTATAGTTGTGTTGGTTATGCACAGTGTCATAATTTATTTGAACTATATTAAAATCTATGCCAAGATTTCATTATTTTTCTGAAACAGCCAATTTAGAATGATAAATTGAATTCTGTCTTCATCCAGTGAAGAGATATGAACACTACCCAAAAAAATGATGCCACAATGACAGTTCTCTTGTGGGGTTACTTATTTTCAGGGTAGCTGTAACCATGAAACTCCTTAACTCCTTATGTTAGCTGTTAGAAATTTGGTTCCTATGTCTACAGAGCTCATTGTATTACCATGAGCAGATATTAATCTGTTTTTCAGAACGTGTATGTCATATCATCATAGCACGTGTTAATTTGTCTTGTCTGCTTTAACCTGGTACTGTTCACAAGTCAGGTACACATCACATGACTTCATTTCAAACCCATTCAGAGGTAAATGAAGAACCTGTCCTATGTCACTGAATCCTGTGGGGAAGAAGCATCTTGGAAATTCTTGTAGACACCAGAAAGGCACTGCCAAAAACAGGAGCATTAAGTAATTCATTAGATTTGTGCTGTGCTAAGTGCTGCTCTCTAAAATAGCAGGATGCTGAGATACACCACAGGGTCTACTTTCACCTGTGCAGCTGTTGAACAGGTTTGTTACCTCCTTGCAGATAGAAGAGTGACAGTGCAGGTGCTAATCAGGCCTGTGGGGCTGAGCAGGATAATGGTTGGCTCATCTGCTGCAATCTGACAGCTGAAATTGCTCAAAGAGTTTCGGGCCCTTGCAGAGACACACATTGCCAAGAGAGTGCTCTGGTGCCATTTGTCTGCCGGTCTGCTTGGGGACCATGTTGTTGTTTTCCAGACTGCATGGAGAGCATGAAAAATACCATATTTGTATTCTAGTCAGGTTCTGCTCGTTATAAAACAGCGCAGAGGGTATCTTGGCACTGCAGGAGAGGTGACCCAAAGCAGCTTACCTGTAACTCATTGTGTGTTCCTGGTGGATGAGAAAAAATAGCAAGCTTCTAAACACCATGAGAGGGTGAACTCTTGCAAATAAGACAAATTGATTTTGTACTGGAGCATTACTACTGGGAGGTGCTGGCTCTGACTTCTCCATGATTTGCTGTGAAGTTTTCATTGTTCAGACATCACAGGTTCTCCATTTTGAGGTTTCTGCTTCAAATAAAAACAATGCAAATTCTGATTTCCTGTTCTGCCACTTAGCTCTTTACTGGTCCATAAGTATTTCTGCTGACTTCTTTGACTCTTGGAATAATGACACATTTCCCATGACGATTAAGAGCACCAGAATCTGGGTTTTCTTTCTTTCCAAAGGGACATGATCTCTGTACTTCTTACAGTTGGTTCTGTGTTGGCAGATCTTCTCTATGGCATGGAATATGTTGCCCAAGAAGCCCAGGAAAGTGATGGAATCACCACACCTGGAAGTATTCAAAAGGAATGTGGTTGGGACACTTGGGGGCATGTTTTAGCCGTGAACATGACAATACTGGGTAAATGGTTGGACTGAGCCTTAGAGATCCTTTCCAGCCTGCACAATTCTATGGTGAGATGACCATAACACCTGACTATTAAATCTGACTTCAGGGAAGCCAGGTTCTTAGGGTGGTGTAAACTATAATGGCTCAGTTTAATTCAGTTGATAAAAACCATTCAGAAATCTAAACACATACTTTTATAGAAATGTGAGGTTTTTTCTTTTTGAGTAGCCAAAGGATTAATAATAATGAGTTATATTAAAAAAAAACAACTTGAAAGCTGTTTTCAGTACTGGCCAGCTTATGAAAGAAGGCTTATGACACTATCATATATTATTTTTTCTTATATAATGAATAGTAATGTTCTGCTTGCAGTTTTTTACTAGGTTATATTTCTCTGACGTATTCCATGTACTCAGGGTGGGACTATAACACTTGAGGGAAAGTTCCACAAATTTCTTCTGCTTACTGTTAGACTGGTCTGCACCCATTGTCTAAAGATTTTTAGTAAGGTGACATATGCCCTTTTATCCCAGGAAACTTGTAGGAGGAAAGGGGAATGGCCTCCTGTTGCACCAGGGGAGGTTCAGGTTGGATATTAGGAAAAATATCTTCAGTGAAATGATATTCAAGCATTGGAACATGCTTTCCACAAAAAGAAAGAAAAGAAAGAGAAAGGAAGAAACTTATTTCCAGACTTGTAAGTGTGATGAAGGCACTACAAAGTATTCTGGAAAGCAGAAAGTAACAGGAAAATTGATAGATTAAAGAAATATTTAGCCAAAATGATTACCATATACATCTGTTTAGTCCCCTTTTTCTCAATGCATGCAGACTCTAGGTGAAAGGAATCTTTAAGTATAATTTAATTTATAAAATACTAAATGGTTGGAGATAAGTGCATCCACCACTCTCATAATAAGCTGCCACAATACTTTCTTATCACTGCTCTCTAGTATGGAGCCCTTTTTTCAAATCCATTTTGTCACATTTAGAAAGAGAAAAATTACCCCAAAAACCAGATGCTGAACATCTTATGTACAGTCAGGAGAGGTGAAAAATCTAATAGTCTAAATCATGGCTAAATGGACAAATTTAGAGAGGAAATTAGTGTTAGTGTTTTTGCAACTGAGTGATTATATTTCGCTATTTTTTATAAATCCAAACATCATACTCTTTCTTGAGTGTTTCTTTCTAAGTACGATAACCCAAAATGCATCTCTAAGTCACTTTTTTTTGAAAACAGGGTTATATAGTGCAGACAATTCCTTTACTATTCTCATATATATTTTCTTGATTTAGAAAATGTTTCGTTGGACTGCAAATCACACTATGACAGTAGCTTTATTATTTTTTTATCCCAAAATATCAAAAAAACTCCTCCATAAAGACAGAATTTTTCATAGCTGCTGGTAAATAGATGATAGGATTTTCTATTAGTCATCAAAAAGAGGGTCCCATTAGAAAAAAAATCTAGAGGGAAAAAGGAAAAGAAAATAAAAAAGAAAAAAACAGCAAGAAGCAAGAAGAGGACAAATAGTCAGTATGGAATTGTCAAGAACAAATTCTCTAAAAATTGTCTGATACCTTTCTTAACAGAGCAACAGGTCTAATATATAGAACTGGAACAGTAGATGTATTTCTTGATTATAAGGAGCCATTTCGTACATATTCCCATGATGTTCTGATGTGAAAAAGTCACAAATAAACCAATGATTCTACAAGAATATTGTGTGAAAATGATTTGTTAAAGAAACAAAAACAGCGCACAGGTCTGAAAAGTTATATTTCTGCAGCAAAAAGTCAATTGTAGTGTGGGAATGACTGCAGTTTATAGAAAAGACTTTCATACAAAAAAAGAGAGTTGTAAAGAAGAAAAAACTTGTGCAGAACATCTCTGAAGTGTGGTCCCTTCCTCTTTGTCTTTTATACCCAATATATGGTTACAAACTGTGAGGAAGTCACAGAGAAAACTAATCTCTATAATGATCCCTCATAATAATAAAAACATGTAGGAAGATTCCTCTTATTGAACTATAACCATCTAACAGTTAACTCTGACTTGATATTTTCCCTGACTTCGCTTAGCATCATAATTGTGAACTGAACATGACCCTTGAGCTCAGACCACTCCACTTTTCCTCTCTCTGGAGATGGACAGATTGCTCATTATTACTTTGAACTTGGACACCCCAGCAATTCCGATGCCTAAATTGGCTAGTGTAATAGGCAGTCTGAAGGCAGGCTGCTCAGCATTTGGAAACCTGAGCCTTGGTTTAAGGAAATCTGACAAAGATGTTCTGGGCCTTTTTGAAGCCAGTCACAAAAGACTTCAGTAGTCAAATTATTGCTATTGGTGATTCACAGAAAGGAAATAATTTCTGAAGACAGATCTGATGAAAGTTCCCAGTTTCCTAGGAATGCCAAAGGACTTTAGACATAGGAAATACCATAGAATGAAGTTTAAAAAATGAGTCAGACAATATTTCAAGAGAGTACTATAGTAGTATAGTAATATAGGTCTGATGAAAAAATATAAATACAGTAAAAACACAAAGACTAAAATATTTAATATCTAATTGAAATTTGAATGAGCTGAGAAGGTTAATGCCTTTGCTCTTTGGGAAGTGCCATGATTTTTTTAATGTCCTCAAGTGGTCAGTGCTGCAGTTTTATAACTGTTCAGAAAGCAGCACTTCTAGGACTGGAATGACCCCTGTGACCATGCCCACAGGAGTGACTAAATGCTCAAGACAGAATAAAAGATCTTGCTACTGAATTTGTGACCCCATGTGTTGCAGCACCTGGATTTACTTAGTAGGTATTGTGTTTGAGTATTGACCAAGGCTGACCTTGCTTGTCCTAGGAGACTGTAAGATCATAACTCAAAGTAGTATGGCCACAGGCCATCAGTATCAACACCCAGAGGATTTGACTGTCTCTCTGGCTTTTTCTTGGATGTGTTTTCTTTTCAAAGTCGCACCTCTTTTTATTTACCAAGATACACTATTTTGACTGTTCTTTAGAAAGACCAACTATAGAAAGAGTAAGTAGCCTTCCTGTGAAACTTTCAGCTGTACAAGAGTTTTTACAATAAAAAGAAACAGGATTTCTTAAATAGCAGGGGATGAAACTGACATCAGAAAGCATATAACCTCATAGCAATCTTCAGATCTGCTCTGCATTTAGTAAACTCAAGGACAGCTCATAATTTCACCCAAGTTGTGAGCTGCTCTGTATTCCTTAGATTGTTTTTGGTGGTTTTAGTTCTGTTATTCATGGATGCACTCTAAAGAAACAAACCTGGGATACACTGCTAAAAATTCTTGGTGAAAAAAAAATATTCTTTAAAAAAAAAAAAAGAGAGAGAGTTTTAATTCTTTCTTCTTTCTAAATTAGCCTCTGAGGGCTCTGAGCATACACAAAAAAAAGTTGATCCCCCTTTTTAATAAGCTAAGCATTTTTTTTACTCTTATTGACTTGGAAACTTAATAAGTAAATCAGACACATTTAGTAGGGTATAGAGGTCATTTTCATACCTGTTAAGTATCATTCTGTTGCACAAAAACTGACTTTCCTAGATCTTATTTGACAATTTTTATGTCTACATTAGCAGAAAGATCAGGTTAAATTATGTATTTTACTTTTTTCCCCAACTGTCAAAACAAGACAGACCTCTCCTAGATGCAGAGGTATAATAAATGTATGAAATATCAGTGTGTTATCTTTTTTGGAATATTTCCTCAGAATCACTTCTCATGGATCCTGCAAAATTTTTTGACATGAACTGCTGTTCATTGACATAATCATAACTCAAAATTACTTGGTGTTTCTGACTTGTGTTTGAAATACTAGCCTTGCTCCAGCTATGTTTCACGTGTTTAGGATGATTCAAGCCAGGATGTTTTTGCATGTGTAGGATTCAGCTGCAAAACAGGCAGTTTATTAGCAAGTGGCGTAGAACCATAGAATTGGAAGAGAACAACTCCTGGACAATATTATCCATTGACTCCCAAGACAGGTTCTAAGAACTGGATGTGGACTGTATACAAGCACTGCCAAAAGCAAATGGATGTGGTCTCCTCCGGGTTTGGTGGCAATTTTGCCTAATGGGAAGGGAGAACAGTAATTACTGTTTGCACACAAATACTTGGAGGCCTAGATTAGCCTTCTACGAGGGGTCTTTATTAAAAGTTAAGAACAGTAAACTTTTCCTCTCCCTGAATTCCTAGGCATAGTGTCTTTTTATTTTTCTTTTTAAATTATATTTGATTTTTTTAGAATATTAATCCAATTATGGTTCCCTTTTCCCTTCCACCATTCTGTATATTTTTCTCAGTCTCCTTTTCCTCCACCCATCCTTCAAGAAAATGCATATAAGGATTTTCTTCACTAGACCAAGGAAGGAATTAAATTTCTGTACGAATCACTGAAGCATCACACAAAGAGCTACAGTTACCATTTCCTTTGGGGAGCGGGAGAGGAGGAGGCAGAAAGGCTTTGTGTATTTTATAACAAAGCGCATTTCTGAAATCATAATAAATTCTCTTTGTTACGAGGCCAACAGGTCTAAGGACAGTCCTTCCACTTAGAGACTCTTGAAAACACAGAATTCAATAGCTGTGTTTTTTTCAGTTTTAAGCATTTTTGCTTTTTTCCCTTTTTCTCTTCTTTTTTTCCCTCACAATTCATTCTGTTTTTATTTCTGGAGGAAGGTTGAGCATAAATAAATCAGCTTTTCAACTTAGACCTTTATAAAATTGGCATGTATCTCTCTCTGACATAGTCTCAGAGGTACTTGAAACTAATGCTAAATTACTTCTGCAAACAGTAAAGATTTTTGGCAGTTGATTTTTGCTTTGCTTTGGTTTGGTTTTTTGGGGGGTCAGGTTGGGGGAGGGTGGTTTTAGTTTTTCTATAAGTATTTTAATTGTTTATTTCTGTTAATTAAAAAGTAAAAGTATAAACATCCCTTTGGGGTTTGGTTGGAAATAGAGGAGAGAGGGAGGCGAAGCAGGTAATGAAGAAAATTAAATTATTCAGTCTTAAAATATCCTGGAAATATTCTGAAAGTAGGAAAAGACATAGAAAGAAGATAGAATCTAATAGACTTCATAGATAGGTAGTTCTCTTCCTGCGTTCCTGTAGGAGACATAGGACTTAATTGTTTCCAAATTCCCTGAGGGGAATTAGAGCCAGATGACTGCTGGCATTTTGTTCAGCAAAAAATGAAGCAAAAATGGAAGAGTTTTGAAAGTTAATTAATGGCAAATATTTATGAAATTTTATTTGCTACTCTTGGTGCTTATTTTGCTTGCTCATTGTGGATGGAAGGACTAATTCCTTTTGTCTCATTACTGGTGTCAGTCAAGAGGAACTGTTGCATCAGCAGATTAAACGTGGCATAAAAGTGAAATGAGTGAAAAATCTGGGGAGCATGAAGCTGGACAAAAACCAGGAGCATAGGACTGCTCGTGAATATCCATCTGAAACCCACAGGTTGATTGTTCTGTAAAATTTAAATTTAATTTAGTTCTGTGATCCTTAATCTTTTAACCCATTTACTTACATACAATTGTTTATATTTGCCAGTCATAGATAATACATAGCTGACAGGTCATCCTAATATATTAACTAGAATAATTATCATCAGCTGAATGATGACAATGGATGAATATATAGCTGAATCACTGATAATATCACTGATCAGGGTTAGGTTAGACTTTTATTGCTACATTCAAATAGTAATTAAAGGTGGTGGCTACCATAATGCAGTAGTCTTCTTTTGGAAACTGGCATCCCTTCATGTCTTTCCATTCATACCCGCTACTGGAAATTTTCATTCCTGACAGTCTGGATGCTTGTCTCAGTATGGAGGTGCCTTTATAAATTGTCCTCTGCTGTCATGTGAAAGTGATTTCTGAAATATTTTCTGCCCCTAAATACCGTACAACTAATGAGTACACTGAGATTATATTGTGTGTTGTCTTCACCTAGTCTAATCTTCTCTAACCTAGTCTATATTAGGTGTCTTTCAAAACAAGAACAGTCAATTTCACTTGAAAGTTGCACCTGATTTCAACAAACAAAAATTAAACTAATTTGAAAGTGGAAAAGTATGCTCCAGATCCAACCCCCTCTTTTTCTACCTATGTGTGGTCAGGAACTTTTTTAAAGAACAATCTTGTAGTATTCCTTGACTATGCCTTGCGTATTCCACAAAACTTTATTTGTGTACATATTTAGATGGAATTATAATTTGTGTTTCCAATTATGTAATTATTTTAAAGCTCTTTGATGTGTATAATTAGCACAGTGTATATCACAGAATCATAGATCATCAATATCAATGATATCAATCATTGAACACAAAAAAGGTCCACAATCTTCATGTAAATAGGCCTCTGAGCCTTTTTTTTGTATTTGACCTGTTCTAGTTCACCTCTTCCCTAAAGTTTCTACTAATCTTTTGAACACTGACCTCTTTGTTCATTTGAAAACTGTCAAGCTTATTCTCATATTATTAATCACATGCAGAAATGTCTTGGATACAAGTACATAATTAATGGCAGTAGTACAAGATGAAGAATTAGCATCTGTTGATTCTTTGGGTTAATGGTGAAGAACATTTGGCCCATTTTGAGGGATTGAGAAACATTTAGAGTGGAAGGTATATTTGCCCTGACAGAGATTCCTCCATAGGTAGGCAACCCTCCAAGCCAAAAATAGTTAATATTTTTCTTGTGAAGGCAGGGTGAGTATACAGATAAATTCTTGGTAAAAATGTAGATAAATAGGTAAGGTAACAAGTCAAAAGGTAAATTAGCAAGTAAATTTCATCTGCTTACTAGATTAACAAACTGTCAGGTTTGTGCAAATGAAAGAAGAGGTTTGGATGCCATGATGAAAGAGGAACCAGAGCAGGTTTTAAGTCATACAAGAAGCTATTTAAAATATCAACATATTTTAGAACAGGTGACACTTATTAATTTCTCTATAGCTTTTTTTAGCATGGCATCAGTATTTCTCATATTGCCCACATGCAAGAAGAGTTAGGAAAACATTTGTATCGATCTTATAAAACATTTATCAAACTTTCTGTGAGGAAGTAGTCTTTTATTTGGGATTCATTGTTTCACAAAACATAATGTACTGCATGTACTTGTATACCCTGGGGAATCTTATTTACTAAGTAGATTCTGTGATGGTAAAAATTGGGTTTTCAGTGCACGGTTACACCTGAGTTAAACCTTGCTAAATCAGTGGAAAACTCTAAAATACTTTCTTGTTACTTGGTTTAAACTCTTCTGCAATTAGGAAAGCACAGGATCAAGGATCTCACAGTCACTGTTGTTTATATTTCTAGAACAAATTTATTCAACTGTTGGATCTTAATAGATGAGTTGCTGCTTTCCCTTGCAGCCTTGTTGCAGATCCCTTGTCCTCTGATTATCCATGCAGTAACCTGCTTCTGTTTGGCTGCCAGGGTCACCTCTGGAGTAAGCCAGCATGTTCATTCCACACAGAGAGACAGACATTTATTCAAACAGCCTCTCCAGTGAAACAGTCTTTATGAGGACTCTGCTGTGTGTGGCTCCCTTCATACAGGAGTCCTCCAGCTGCGTTCCAGAAGGACATGGATACTGAAATGTTCAATATGTTTTCCTTGTATGAGAAGGTAATGAACCACAACTTCAACACCATGCTTCAAAACATCAATGAAGCCAATGCAAGAGTGCCATCTCGTTGCTCCAAAGTCTTTGACTAGAATCATATATTAGAAAAAAAATTAAATAATTTTAGTTAGGCTACTAACCTTTAGTATGCAGCCAAAAGCTCAGATCCAAGAGTTGAAAGTACATGAGGTAACTTTGCTCCACAGAAACCTGGTCTTGGCATCGATGCAGCACATTTCAACAGGACAGTGTTTGCCCATCGGTGCAGCCCATGAGACAATAAAGATTGAGCCTGCCATTATATGCCTCCACAGAGCCTTGAAAAATGAAATTCCAGTGGTAGCTGAGTTTTCACAATAGGGCTCTGGTAATAACTAAAATAAAGATTTTTCTGAAAAATAACAGTAATAACAATAGCAACAACAACAATAACAACCCTCCCACACACCATGATATATATGTAGATAATACTGTCATACAAATGAAGATGTTAATTCTGAGCTAATTTTTCACGTTTTTATAAGAAGAAATAATAACAAAAAAAAAAGTAAACAATTCTATCAGGAGAGTGTACGAAACAGGCTTGGAAGCTGAATTTCTTGGCATGTTCTCTCACTTAACACTCTTTAATGTTTGTAATTTGGCTCCTATCAATATAAATCTGATGACTCAGTTTAATGATTCCTTTATCTAGCTGAAATATATCTTAAATCAGAGTTTAAAGTTTTGCTTTGGCTGGGCTTTGGGAATATGGTTATTTAGGGTAGCCACTGCCAGAAAATGGGTGGAAGGAGGAAAGTGGAGCTTCTTGGCATACTGATTTGGAAGCTCTGGCCACTGCTTAAGATCTCTAAAGGTATGCTGTCATCTTCCAAGAGGAGAATCCTGAGTCTATTCAGTTGCTTCAGCTTTTAAATCCCGAGATGCATGGAAGCTCAATGTGTTTGGAATGGTAGACACGATACTACACTGAGACTTGAATCAATTTCCTTCATTTTCCTTCACATTTCCTGTTTCATCTTGGATATGTTTCTATTTTTATTCTCCCATTTTAAAAAATGGAGTAAGGGTCGTGTCATCATAGAAAGTTTGTTTATTCTAAATGGAGTTTTATTACTTTTTTATAAAATCCAGCTTTATATAATCAGCAATATGAATGGAGGAAAAACTACTGCAAAAAATAATGGAATAGTATAAATTGGAAGAAATCTTGCAGTGTCATGTAGTCTAATTCCCTGCTGAAAGAAAGGCCAGTTTGAAAGTTATCTTTTGTTACTTATGTCCTTGTGTTATCTGAGAACCATCCAACCTGTGCATGAGTAAAGGCAGGATTTATGGGGAATAGAAGCTGAGATTACATAAACTAAGCCCATTGTGACATGTGCAAAGAGACAAAAACCATGGCAGTGCAACTAATACTTGAGAACTTGGTAGATGCAAGTGTTCTTTTAGATCAATTACGATTGTTCTTCAGTTAATAGCAGAATTACAATTGTTCTTCAGTTATGTTGGCACAGATGTATTGTAATAGAATGATTCTGTACGAAAAATACTTCCCATAACTGGGAGGATTGAGTTTACATTCCTTAATATACTGTGCATTTTTCCTAAACAGTTTTTTCTGTCTTTACAATCTGACTGCAAGGCATTATCATAAAGGTATAGTAGTATATCTCTTGCACTTTCCAATAGTGTAGTTACAGGTGGCTGCCGGTGTTGCAAAGAGGGAGATCTGCTGGGAATCTGTTGATATTCATACACTTTCATAGCTTAATGCATACCAAACACCTCCTGGCTATGGCAGCTCATACCAATACACTTTTCCTTTGCTGACTTATTCAACACCAGCTCCTAAACTTCTGTGGAGACTTAAAGAGCACTCCTGACCTTTTATTGCCTCAGAGTGTTATATTGAGTGCTGCACAGCGTGATATTAATTCAATATGATTATTGCAAAATAAGTTCTTGTTTGCCGGTTGTTCTGAAATATGCACAAATAGAGGTAAATAAGAGGCTTATAATGTTATTTTCAGCCTAACTACCTGGAAAATAACGATGCCAAAGCAACTTGAGGTATATGCAGAATATACCTTTGACCCGATTAATCTGAAAAATAGCCTAATGTTTTTGACTACAGAAAACTTCATCATCATGCATGTATATATATATGGACATAGCCAGTCAATCTGTCATTGAATATAATGGGTAATGTTCTCAATAAGAATTATGTGTTAGAACTATGAGTTAGAATTTTTAGGGCTATTCTTAAAAGTGTATCTCTTAGGGGTTTTTTGTTCCTTCTGAGAAATTCTACTCCACATTTTTGCACTAAAATGACAGAAAGAACTGAAAACATGATGTGATCTGCTTACCAAGCACGATGCTTACCCTCTAAAAATAGTAAAGCTACTAAAAATATAACAGTTTGGAAGCCAAAGGCCATCTTTTGTTCTTCCAACTTGTGGCTGTATATGAATTAGAAGGGATCAAAACCTGATGATAGATCAGAGTATCCTAGTGAAGCAAGTAAATAAAACCAAACACAAAGCCACAAAAAAATAAGCAAATGAGAACTTTGAGTTACCAGCATCTTCCCCTGGGCATGAGCTAACCTAGGTTGCAAAGAGGTTGCCATCATTAATAGTTTTAAAATTGCTAACTGTGCTATAGGATTTGGGTGTCTGAGTACATATGTGCACTTAACAGCTAACTTTCAGTGACACCTATCGAATGGTGATTTCAGTGACATCTGTCATTTCAGTGGCACTTCAGTCAGCCTTGTGAAAAAGTTCAGCTTTGTCCAAAGGGAACAGATTACTTCTGTAGGCAAACGCACTCCTCATTGTGCATAGCAAAAATGGAGTTTACTAAAGCAAAGGGTGACAGCACGATGTTTACATTATTTTTTCTCCTTTGCTCTAGAAAATGGCTTAATAAATTAAATTTTTGAAAAAATCAAACTGTAAACTAATTATAGACAAACTTATAGAAATACTTTCTAAAAGACTGATGTGTCTAGTAGCCACAGAATATGCACTATATTCTCAGAAAAAAACCAAACCAAACCAAAACAAGAATTTTCAAAATGAAGCCAGTGTATTTTATATATAAAATTATACAAATTTGTCTTCTTGATTTAAAAGAAAAGCCGATATTTTTTCTTAAGTATCTTTTTCATTATTTGTTACAGTAAGTATAACAATGTTCTTACAGGTTGTGGGAAAACAGACACCACTTAAACTTGAATTTTTATCTTTGTAGTTTTAGTCAGTGTTGCAGCTAAAATATATATCCTTTATGCTTTTCATTGGAAGTTTTAATTTTGCTCTATTTCTCTCATGGTAAAGGATAATTTTGCTTTTAAAGATGGATTTATAACTTTCATTTCAGATATATGCATTCTTCCTTTTGCATATCTGCAAATTCTCATCTTGATCCACCACTTGAATGACTTAGAAATTATATATACAAGGCATAACTGTCAGGAGTTCTGCCTCTTTTTATACTAATCTTGGCATTGTGCCTTTTGAGTGATTCTTCTGGAACCTGGGCTTCCACAGGTCACTTTTAGGCTCAGAGGTACTTTTTCTTTCAAACGTACAGGGAAGAACTGAGCTGTGGAATGAATGTAGATGTGAAGATATGCCTACTGCAGTATAAGGTCTTTGAAGGCATAGCCAAGAAGATCTTCTGTAAGGAGAAGAATATTATTCCAAAATGTGCTTCAAGAAACACTGAGTCTGTGGATAACTCTGCCTTCTCTTCTCCCAGACCAATTAACTCTGAAATGTAGAAAGAAACTGTGTTCAATATTTCTTCAGGTCTGTTCCATTTGTCTTCCTTCAGCATTTCCCAGATCTTTGACTCTATGATGCATCCATGGACTCCTTCATAAACTGGTGATTCCTTTTCAAATCTTGGGATGATACAGTAGACTGCAAGGAAGAAATATGAATTGCTAGAGGCAGAAGATGAAGAATGAGAATAAAACACCCAATTTCATAAATCTCAAAAGTCTTCTTTGTACTAACTCATGTGATTTTTCCTTTTTTCCCCCCAGTTTTTATTTGCAGATGTCTCCACTTCCAAATTTCCTTTATTAAGTTTAGAAGATGAATTGGCTGAAGAGAAACATAGTTGAAAACATTATGCTTTCTCTAGTTTCATGTACCAGTCTTTGAACCTGTAGCAAAATCCTGCATCATGCATCTTCCCTGTGGCTCATGGAAATGTTTTTAGAACCATAAAGCAAAACCCTTCAAAGTTAGTGGTCATCTGTCACTTTATTTCCACGCACCATTAATCATTGCCTTGGGGAGGTCCTGCCAACCCAATTGATGTCCAACAGCCTTGGCTTTGATTCTGTGTACTTCATTGCTCCTTCTTAAAAGTGCATAGGAGATTCAGGGTATAAAAAAGTCCAATCTCACTGCTTTGAGCTAGAACAATGTTTCAGTTATTTTATAGAATAAATGCCAATTGATAAAAGTAATAAATAAACTGGATATAATTGTTATCTGTTTCTATCTTATTTGAGCCATAAAATACAATTTACCATTTATGTTTTCAAATTAAACTCAGGAATAAAGACCATCTCCAATCACAACTGCTCATGTTCTGTGGCCTGCATGAAGCTTGAAACTTTATTTTCTTATCTAAAATATGACTGCTGTCTAAGAAAAACTCTTTGACAGCTGTCAGTGGAAATTAAAGGTCCTTGACAATCATGCCCTTGTTTATTTCAGCAGCAGTGACATGGTTCAAAGAAGATTAGGTCCAGTGAATACGGTTTGAAAATATGACAGCTTTGTTAGGATTGCTTCACATGTCTTAACGGAGGTGAACCAGTGACCTTTAGCTATGGAGACACAATATATTGCTTTCTGTGTACTTGATATGGTTTATTTCAAGTTCGAATGAGTGAAGAATAAATCTATCTGAACGCCTTTACGTGAAACTCCTCTGTGAACTGTAATGAATGTTGTTCACTGTCATAATCTAAGCCAACAAGCTTGAAAACCATGACCTAATGCATGTTTAGTGACTGCATGAAGATTTACACTCTGAAAAAAAATATATAAAAAGATTGTGCCTTAAAAATCAAGAGCCTCTGCATTACCTATAGCCTTTATAACCCATCTCTCCAGGAGCACAGGAAAAAGATCCAATTAAGTATGGAAAAATCTATGAATTGGATATTTCGAGCACTGGGTTGTAGTTCTGGGAGCTTTGCAGACTCCCCTAGGCACAAATAAAAGACAATGTTCTATTACTCGGAATGAAAGCATAATTTATAGTTTTGCATTGACTTCACACATCTTGGTTCCTTCCCTCAGTCAAAATCCTGAACCAGTCTGTGCCTTCCCACAAAAGCTAATGCAGACATATCCATGGAGATGTGGCTAAAGGCAGAAACAAGCCATGACAAAGCAGGGCAAGTTTCTTGTAGCTCAGTGAACAGTGAGAGGAAGTGAGCATTGATGGTTCTATTCTAACAACATAAAAGAACCTGCATTAAGTAAATATTTAATTTGATTTTTTTCATTTTATTACAGTGACATCGAAAACTGGCATATTAGATTAGTCTTTTCATTTCAAAAATCTGTTTTACCCAGAAAGGATTTTTTTTTTTAACCTCATCTCACTCTCTTCTTTACAGCCTTTCCAGCTCTTCACTGTTAGGAAGTGTCTGTAGATGCTTCATTGATCAGAGTCATCCAAAATTACAATTACAATATCCAGTGTTTTTAAAAGTAATGATGTCTTTCTGAAAATCTCCAAATACAGAATGTCTCAGAATCTCAATAAATCAAGGTAAATCACAAAACCACTTCTGTCTTTGCTACTGTATATGTTTTATTTTAGCTATATGTTTTGTCAGCCAGTAACTCTGGATATTGTAAAACTAAGCACATATAAAAATATCTAAACCATTTGTTCAAATTCACAGTGGTAAGTAAAGTCACTTTTTAAGGCAAGCCATATTGTTATCTCTACTTTTAACACCGTAAAGAGTAGGTTATATTTCAGGGACATTACATTGAAAGCCTTCTTCGGGCTTTCTCTAAGTATTTTAGAAAAAGAGTTTAGCAAATGCCTCTAACTTTCTAAAATGAGGCTATAAGAAAGTGAGAGGTTTGAAATACAGAAAGGACAGGAGTGTTCTCAGCTCTTACCTTTGAGCTCAAATTAGAAAAAGAAATTGTTCAAGTACAGTGGTGAATCATATGCCCTGCTCAAGACAAGGTTTCTTCTTAGAGGTATTCGTCACATGCTTAGAGATCCTTATAACCAAAGTTATGAAGAAAGTAGGTTCTCAATAAAATGTATGGATGTATTATCCCCAAAATACTAAATGTTTTTTTTCCACATTCTATTTCCTACAACATCTTCGGTACGTACATTGACTGGAGGCAAAAATTTGTCATAGACTCAAGGTTCATTATAAAAATATGTGATTCTGCCACCAGATGATGATGATGACCTTAAGATATATGGCTATTAGTATATTCTAGCTTTAGAAGTTTAGTTACCTTCATGAATGTTCACAGACTGAAAAGAATCCCTCAGATTTTCCTCTCTTCCTCCCAAACACCTTTCTTGGGTGCTCACTTGTTCATTGTTCTTTCAGTAAAGTCTCATCTTCATTGTAAGCCTTTACACAAAAATCGCTTTAAGCATTTCTTTACTGGTGTCACTGCTTTTGATTTTTGGCCTTTAATTTGCTTCTGCACTCCAAAACAGATAGTACAATTGTTTCAAAACAATAATTGGCATTTCTTTAAATAATCCATAGACAGTTTGTTCATGAGCCCCAGTAGATGTATCTTTTCTGCAGGGTACAGGGTAGCTGTGGTATCCCCATTGCTGGACATACCACAAAGACCTGGCTTTTGTAAGGATGCTTGAACAGCTGCATGTTTTAATCCAACACTGCAATGGCTGTTCTCTGCTGCTGATGGTTAAAGGCATATTCATCTACCTCTATGTGGCCAGCTTAGCCAGATATTTCAGCTGGTTTGTCTCTCTGAGCTACATCTTACTGGTGAAGAGGGGTGGGATTTACAGAGAAATTCACTGAGTTAAATTTTAGATGCTAATCTGGAAAATTCTGAATCCTCTCTTGACTGTGAATTGTAGGAGAATTAGGCTGGCAAAATATCCAACTTAGATCCTTGAAACTTCAGTGTTGTGGATATTTCCTATATCTTCAATTACTTCAATGTAATTATTCAAGATCCCTTGCTTCTGTATTCTAGGACAACGGGAAACAGCCCCTGGTTGCAGGCCTCCGTGGAAAGTGTCATGAAGCACTGGAACAGGCTGCCCAGGGAACTGGTGGACTGGGAATATCCCTGGAATATTTAAAAGACATGAGATGTGGCACCTGGGGACAGGGTTTAGAGGAGGGTTTGATTGTGTTGGATTAGCAGCTGGACTTTATGATCTTAGAAGTCTTTTCCAGCAATCCTATGAATCTATGATTACATATAATAAAACCCAAAAATTTACTGCAGAAGTGCCAAAGTTGTCACACCATAAGACTGCCACACGGCTCACAATCAGTAGCAGAAGTAGAATCATTCTGAACATTTGCAAGGAACAATACGTCCTCTTGCTTGTGTCTCCTTGAATTAGATCTCAGAAAATAAACTTCTGTGTATTTCTTCTTTTTTATTTTCTTTAAAAAACAGAAATTTCTGCAGCATCTTGTAAACATACCAAAAAAAAAAATAAATCAGATTTTGTGGTAGAGTCCTACTGGTCAGAGATTTAAAGAGCTTATAGATAATGGCTTACCTGACCATCTTTTGTTTTTGGTTTTTTGTTGGTTTGTTTTTCCCCAATGGGCACAGTGGTCAGTTATCAGACCTTAATCTTTTTGACAATCAGAGTCACAACACATGGCATAACATTTTAGTGATATCAAATGGGTTGACAGAAAAGCAGACCAGAAGTTATCTGCAACAGCTACATAAACTTAACCCCTCAGAGAAAATTATGAAAATAATAAAAATTGGTGTCACTTGCAAATATATTTATCCAGGGATTTGCTACCATGTCAGTGTCTGGGGACAAACTGAGAAGCCTTCTAGTTATAAAGCTTTGCCTGGCTGTTAGGCATGCTGACTGTGGCATAAAACTTATCTGTAGATGTTTTTGCCCAAGTTCTCATAAACTCTGAAAACAGCACTTTTCCAGATGATGGTGCTGCAGGAGGCATCCATCATACCATAATAATTCCTGTCTGATTTATTTCTTATCCATCTGGCAATTCATTCAATGTTAACTTCCAAATTTCCGTAAACAAGTTATTATCTTTTAGCCTGTCATAGCAAATTTGTTTCACTTCCCTGCGCAATTGGTTAATTTGGACAGTATTCATGCTCTTAGCCTTAAACATTCAAGATACTATGTCTCACAAACATATTTTTTGATTCCCTAAAAGCAGCCTCAAAAGCCTATCAGGATTAGCATTTTCTACCTGCTTTCTTCAAACTGACTAAAATTTTCTCTCATATATTTCTTAAATTTCATATACAAATCATGACTACAGCAACATCATTGTGAAGCATAAATGTGTCTCTGCTGCAGCAAGCACTGTGCATCCCCTCCCATCCCAGTGTGTATCTAGCAGAGCAGAATTCATGCAGCCACAGGATAAATCATGTTTCCTGCAGAGCACTCTCTACAACACAAAACTTAAAAAAATTCAACAGATGAATAACTTGCAGCTTTGCTCTGAAAAAGCCCACAGTAGATGTCACAACATGCAACCGGTGCTTCAAAAATACAATATTACAGCATTTGCCTGTATTCCCTGCAATTTCATAAATACCCCAGTGGAACATGATGTGGAATACTAATACAGTGATATTCCCTTATCAAAGTCTTTTAGTGTCTTCAAAAGATGATACATAATTTCCCCAAAGCAGACAGAGATAGAATCTAAACAAGAACTCAATTCCCTTGATTTCCCCTCTTCCGTCTTGATTACAGTTTTTTTTTTCTTTGTTTCTTTTTATTTTCCCTAATTTTTTATGTAAGGATTAATGTGAAAATCTCATGCCAACACTAGTGAGGATTTCAAAAAGTACACAAGTAGCAGAGCTAACAAAAGATGATATCAGGTAGATTATGTCACAGCTTGGTTGATTTTCCTATCATGACTACAATATCTCCAGCTTTCCCATCACCTTTTTTCTCTTTTACGTTACCAGTCACTGAACACTTCTGATCTTCAGCCATGCCCCTTGTGAAGTGGCACATCAAATTCTATAAAAGGCTGTGAGAAATGTATGTGTTGATAGGTCAGCTTACATAACTGTATTGACTGGTTTAATAGGAGACAAAAACCAAATCTAAGCATTAACCTCTTTTTTTAACTTTTTCATCATTGAAGGCATTTGGAGAGGAATAAGAATAGAAGTAGATGATCTTGTATCTTTCTTCTCAGTTGCACTTCCCCCCCAGACTAAAAATGTATGACCTCTGCACTTTCAGAGATTCATTGAATAGTTTGTGTTGGAAGGAACCTTAAAGTTCATCTAGTTCCAAAGCCCCTGCCATGGGCAGGGAGATCTCCCACTAGACCAGCTTGTTCAAACTCAGCAAACTGAGTAATTCTAGAGAGGAGACTGACACTGAAGAGACAGTGCAGTTGCACAAGCCACATTTCCTCATGAAATACATTGCACAAATGCTTGACTAGTTTGTCCATCTCCTGTAGCTATTCTTATCATTTTTTTCATGCTCAGTTCAGAGAATTGATCATTATGAGCTACACTGAGCTAGATAAGGAATGATAGACAAAAGCCAGTTGTATGAGGATTGACAAGGTGAAGTGCCAGGTCCTGCTGTTGGGTCAAAACAACTCCAGGCAGTGCTAAAGGCTGGGGGCAGAGTGGCTGGAAAGCTGCCCAGCAGAAAAGGACCTGGGGATGCTGGTCAACAGATAAAGAACTTAAGCCAGCACGTGCCCAAGTATCCAAAAAGGCCAATGGCATCCTGGCCTGTATCAGCAATACTGTGGCCAGTAGGACCAGGGCAACGATCACCGCCATGTACTTGGCACCTTGAGTTCTGTGTCCAGTTCTGAGCCCCTCATTACAAGAAGGACATTGAGGTGCTGGAGCATGTCCAAAGAAGGGCAATGCAGCTGGGGAACGGTCTGGAGCACAAGTCTGATGAGAACTGGCTGAGGGAGCTGGGGTGTTCAGCCTGGAGAAAAGGAGGTTCAGGGTTAGGTTTAGGGTTAGGGTTATAACTCTCTACAACTGCCTGAAAGAAGGCTACAGTGAGGTGGGAGTTGGTCTCTTCATCCAGGTAATAAGTGATAAGACAACAGGAAATGGCCTCAAACTGTGCCAGGGGAGGTTTAGATTGGCTATGATTGGGAAAAGCTTTTTGTTATAAAGCATTAGAACAGAGGGCCCAGGGCAGTGATGGAGTCACAGTCCCTTGAAGTGTTAAAAAAAAATGTGTGTATATGGCACCCGAGGACATTGTTTAATGGTGAGCATGGTGGTAGTTATATGTTGGCCATTGGAATGGTGATCCTAGATATCTTTTTCAACCTCAGCAATTCTGTGATTTTATAGCAATTCATGATTCTGTAAGGAGCACCTTTTTTTTGCCACCCATTTCCAAGACATTTGCCTTATTTAGTTTTAAGAGAACTTCCAGGTAATATCCTACTAGGCAAGGAAGAAATCTGAAATAGTGTAGTTGTTTCCATTTCTACTCTTTAAGAATATGCCTTAATATTAGCTTAGGATGGCTTGGAGTTTTATTTTCTGTCAGTTTTGCATTCTCTTTTTTTGGCAAATGCTTGGGAATTTCATAGCTCAGTGCTGATCCTGAAATAATTCAAACCCACTGCTTTACACGAGTCCCAGTTCATTATGCAGACTCTTCCACTTCTCCCTGAAGTTCTTACTTATTACATCAGTTTGACTTTTGGCAGGTTTTAGCTGCTGCCAAAGAGTCACTGAGAGGTACTGTCAAGTGTGGAGCTGACATCTAACCGAGAGCATTCAGGAAAGCAGTTGATGCAAAGTGTATTTTTGTTACGACAGTGTTTATTTGGCAGCAAAAGACTGTAACTAAAAGAGAAAATAAAAATGGCAAAAAAGTCAGAAAATCTGAGGTTCTTGCCTGCAAACAACTCCATGTGTGAGGAGATAGAAGTACATATTAAGTTATGTACTTGCCCAAGAGTACAAAGCAAAAAGACCTAGACTTCAAAGAGAAATCCAACCAGGATAATTGAGGTCAGCACTAGGTTTCTTACTTGAATGCAAATACTAAAATAGAGGGGCAAAAAAAAAAAAAATGAATCTTGGATCTGACACAGTGTAGGAACTTCTTAGTTAAAGTACAATTAGCGTGTTCAACAAGTTTAACTAGGAGTGTTAGGAACTTTCAAGGGAAAAAATGGTAAGTTGGAAAACTCATGCAGTTACCAGGTGCAGAAGCTATTTGAAGTTAACACATATAATTTCCTGTATATGAGAGTTTATCTGTTTTACAAATAGATATCCTGAAGGCATAGTACAGACAATGATCTATAAATGATATTTAATTATTGCAAAGATCATTTATGCAAACACGTATGTCATAAGGGAATTTCATCCTTGGTGCCAAAAGGGAGAGATCTTTATGCAGGAGAAGGACCAGATTCATGCCCACGTTCCCTTCTGAGGAGGAATATCTTGCATCATCATACTTCAGTACCTGGAAGAAGCAGCATCATTGTACATGGGAATACAGCCGAATCCCCAGCCCCTAGGCCTGCATTAGCCATGGTTCAACAGGGCAGCTCTTCCCTGCAGCAGGATGACCCTGATGATGGCCCATATTGACCTATGGCTGTACAAGCCTTTCCTAGGTAGATATGGGATGTCCCCTTTCTCTCTTTCCTCAAGCTGTCCCAAAATCAAGCAGCTGTGCTATGGTGATGGTGAGAAAAGCTAATCCGTCCTCTTTCATCAGGTTTATTATTTCAGACATAAGGCTTACATGAATTCCACTCGACACCAATTGACAGTGGTTGTAGTTTTTTCTGGATATTGGTGAGATTTGGACATCGTTCCTCACAGCATCCTTTGGATAAGTTGTCCAGCTGCCGGATGAGTGAGTTCACTGTGTGCTGCATGAAGAACTGACTCAAGGGTAAAGTTCAGAGGGTTGTGGTGAATGGGGAAAATATTCAGTTGATGAAATTGAGGAATAATCAGAAAAAATGGGAAAATTTATTTTACTCTGCTTGAATCTGTATTGCAGTAGGTAGAGCTTTTCAATCTACTGGTGACGTGGCTTCCAAAGTAATGTTCTTTTTGTCTACCCAAGTTACTACTAATCTTTTTCATTTGGTTCCAAATATCTTCCTGTATTTTCTATGGTATATTCCTTCAATATTATTTTCACTTCCAAAGCACTGAAATTTTCAGAAACCTTCATGGTGTAATTTATTTCTCAGGGCTTCAAAAGATATCACGAGAAATATCTAGAAATAATAATACAATCAATGTTCATCAGGTTATTGGCTCAGACATAAACACGGAGGAGTACAAATCTTTGGTGAGTTTTTTCACTGAAGTCCACTGTATGGCATGTTCTCCTGATTGGTAGTAACTACACATAGTGTCAGTTTCTCAATCTTTCGATGCAGTGTTCCAACCGAGAGGAAGAAACATATCTACAAGGAGAAATTAATGAACATACATCTATTCTTAGGTGTAGTATAGACCCTTTTAAATGTTACTGTGAAGCTATTGTCTTCTGATTTTATGTTTAATGTTGACATGTCCTCAGTGAAGATATCTTTTCCATATCATCTGCAGTTCTGATTATAAGAATGATGAAGTAGTAGTGAAAAGGGTGCATCATGCATTTTCTTGAACAGATTCCTGCAGTCATACCCTGTCATCTCGCTGTTTTTATCCCTCTCTTATAAAGGGCATATGCTCCCTCTGTGTATTTTGGATATAATCTAAAGCCCGCTGAAATGGAAAAACTCTCACTTGGCTTCACAAGGTCCTATATCTATAAAGAGAAAATCAACTACAAAGGAAAATGGCTTTATATGTTCATTTTTGTGCAGATTTAAAAACTCTACAATTCCAGATTGTATCTTCAGTTTTAACTGTAGGTGTGAGTTTCAAACTAAAACTATATATATGCTACCTTTTTTTTATTTACATGGCAAACCTAGTTGCTATTTCCGGTCTAAGCTAAGAGACATAGAATGGAAAGGACTGAAAAAAAGCTGTTTACAGAAACTGCTCCTTTGCTAGGCCAGCCTGGAAACCTTTGGCCATCACTGCATGTTTATTGGCACAAACTGCTTGGCTGTGTGCTGCTGGGAGTTAGCATCACCAGCAGAAATGAGAGGGTTGGCTGTCATTCAAGATGTACAGCAACAGAAGTCAGTCTCCTCTGCATGCTTTAGTCGACAGGGTAGAAAATGCACTAAATCATGAAGAATTTTGCCCTGGAAGTTCTACCATAGACCAGGCCCTCCTGGATGGAGGCTGATCAAACTGTTGTGTTTGGACCTCAGTCCAAACTGTGTAGCTTTCATATTCCCCAGGTCTCAGCAGGTTCCAGAAACCTCTAAGTTCTCTCTACCTGAGCTGCAGCCTGTTTTGGGTTGGCACTTGGGACACTTATCTCTGCATGAACTGGAGTGCTGCCCCCCCAGCCCACAAATTTCTCATGTCCAGAAATGACCACAGAGTCTGTGCAGTTTTATTGAATCTCCAATTCTCTGGAAGCTTTGGTTTTACATTTCATCTCTGAGCGACTGAAATGGAAAGAACAAAGAGATTTTACAAAGTTTTCTGAGGAAACCCCTTCTTTCCTTTAAAGCTATCAGAAAAGATATACAGATCTGGACAAAAATAATAAACTCTTTGCCTGCAGTTCCCTTCCTTAATTTTCTTACTGCTGTGAAGTCTTCAGTGGCTGTGACCACAATCCAGGAAACAGTCCCTAATATTGCCTTATGCAAGTGTCCATCTCTCTAAATCTTGGATGCTGTCTGCTTTCCATAGAGTTCAGTTTTTCTCAGGTAATCTAATAGCCTAATCTGTAAAATCATCCTTATATCACTCTGTCCTACATATTTTTTTCATTGGTTCCTGAGAAATTCTGAGCTTTCTTTTCAGTGCTCAACTTCAGAATTTTTAAAGCTCTAATACAAATATAAAATATGTTCTATATTGTGGAGATTTTTGAACTCTCCAGCCCCTCCAGATGTAGTGACCTCTCATATTTTTACATGGACTTCATCCAATTTTTAGTCCCAGAGAGTTTCTAAGGAATCCCTACAGCTTAATACCCTCACATTACTTTTGGACTTCAGACATCACATAATTATGATGGAAAGCAATGGATTGCTATGAGGCCTGTTCAGGCACTTGAACCATGAATTTCTCCAAAATATTGGAATCAGAAATGTATTTTATAAAGCTTTCCACAGGCATGAAACCTAGGATAATACTTTTGGAAGATTTTTGGTTAAAATCAGTCTTTAGGTGTAGGCAAAAGAAGTTGAATGATTTACAATAGTTTCAGATCTAAGTGACAAATGAAAGGAATGGAAAGAAGATTTAAGTGTGATGTCCTGCCAATGATTTTCTAGTTCTCAGCCAGGGGTATAGCTGATGTTTTGTTTTTACTTCAGTGTAGCATTTAGAGCAGGTAATAAAAAACTATGGTTTATTGAAAGTAAAATTTCATCATGATGATATACTATATTACATTTCTTTAATGAAGTTGTATCTCCTCGGATGCTTGCAAATGCTTTCCATACAATCTTCCCTAATTTATAGTATTAGTAGTTTGCGTAAATTAGCTTTAAAGGCTAAAATATAGCATATATTTTTTCCAGAATAAAACTGTATTGACCTTGGATGGCTTTCAGATTGAAAATATTGATGGCACAGTGCCACAGACAATCATCCTTCTCTAAAGCAAGGGAACACTGGGAAACTTGGAAAAATGCCTTCACAGAAGGAATTCATAAACTTGAGTGGTATCTATTGAAGTTTTACCTCTCTTTCACTCCTGTTTTTCCAAAAATATGAAGCCCATAAAAAGAAAATGAAACTTACTGTTTCTCTGAAATCTAAAAAAGAGTTAGAAAAATCACCCCACCAGAAAAACAGCTTGGAAAAAGTTGGAGTGGCAAAAAAGAAAAATGTAAAATTTTAGATGAAAATACTGGAAAACCTAAATTTTGATAGGTTCCTGCTAATGTTTTTGCTCCCTGATTCTCTTGGCTGACTTCCACTGTGTGCTTGAGGACTGCACCTGCAATTTCAGTTACAGTTACAGCACAGATCCCCGCTCACAGAGGTACAATCCTATTTTTGGGGGTATTTTCAAGTTTTATGACTAACAGTGCTGGCACCCCTGTATTGGAGGAACCAATTCACACTACTAGATGTTTTTGTCTATCCCATCCACCACCACTGCAGTGCTTTCAATTCCTGGATGTGTAACACAGCTCTCAGTGCATGGGCAAATTTTGAGCCAAGACACATCACAATGTCATGAAGAATGAGCACCCTAAACAAATAGCTTCTGCTCCCCTGGAAAACCTCTGCTATTCCGGTTTTGGCTGAGTGATTGTAGGCTACTTCTTTAGGACACAAGCTTACTGATAGTTGAACGAAATCATATTTAACAGACTAACAACAAAAGGTAAGACAAGCTTTCCTTTTATGCTAAAGGATAACAACCGTTCTCCTGGGAGCTGATGGCTGTTCAGTTAGTTAGGAGACCGCTGCTTTAACCAAGAAGCCTTCCTTCCTCATTCTATCTTTAGCAAAACTTCATCTTACATGTTCCTAGATCTAGCGGTGCATCCTGACGGTGTCTACACTTCATATCAGGGCAATACCAAATTATCCACCCTTCTCCTTTTCCCCATGCCTCAGTTTCCAGGCCAAAGTCGCCCAGACCCAAAAGACTTACACGAGAATTATCATCCTCCAGCAATACTTCAAACTGGACAGCATCCCACTGTCTCCGTGGTGTCCTTGATATCGGCCTACTTTCAGGGAACTTCAGGAGAAATGAGGTGAAATAGGTAATGCTGTGGCTCACCTAACTCTCTGACTCTGAGCTTGGACACAGATAATTAAATTCTTGTATTGGACATCATGCTCTTTGGCCATTTCATTAAAGAGCTAAGCCAGATGCTTTTCTGCTTAGTTTATATACTATATATCATTTATATACAATTAACTGAATATGTCCTAACAAGAAATGATGCATTTGCCCTTTGACGGTAAAAGGTCACAGGTCATAAATTTGACTTAAGATGACTGGGCTACTCTATCATTAAATCTCATTGAAGATTGATTTATATTTAATATATGGAAGTTGTTAATCAAACTCTTGTGGTATGGGGGGGTTGGGGTTTTGTTTGCTTGTTCATTTATTTTCTTACTGGCTTTTTTGTTGGTTCTTTTTTGGTTGCTGATTGTTGTTGTTGTGCTGTGGTTTTTATTTCATCAGAGAACCTGCTGCCGAGAATGATTCATTTTTCACGAGATCTTTAGAGCAGCAGTGTCTCAGTTCTACTCCTTGCCAATCTGCATAAGTCATCTTGCCACTCACTTGGAACATGAATCAGTGGGCAGTAGGCACTGTAGTGATGCTGTGTGGAAAAGAAAAATGCATTGGGCATGCTCAGTGAACTCTTTTCATGCAACTGTGAACAGACAAATCAGGCAAGACACTTGATTAAACAGCACAAGTGCACTGCAAAGCAAATTATGATAAATTGCTAGTATTGATTACTTTTAACCTGACGGATGAGATTGTCTGGTGTTTAAATTTAGGAATGCAGCCAAAAGATACCTTGACCTCACCTCTGTTCTGGGAACCAATGCAAAATTAATTGGAGCTGTCGTTCAGGTAGAAGTCACAATTATGTGACAGTTGATTTATTAATTTAAGAGCTAGCTACAAACCAGATGCATTCTTCACTCATACATGCTTTTTGCAGTTTAGTTTTTTAATGCAGAAAAGCCTCCAGGATGTTGATACTCCTTGTTTAGTGCCTGTAAAATAATACATTTTCATTTGAATTAATGCACTTCTGATCAGCAATAAACTGGTTTAGCTTGGGTTTGTGATCACATTTTCCCTTTTGTAAATTCTGTTTTTATTTTGCTAAGTCGCTTGTGTTTCTGAATTCATAAGCATTTAACCAACTGGGACTTGGAGTCCTTCCATAGTGTGGGATTTGCAACAGTCATCTGAATTTGCATATCCAGTGTCTTCTAGTACTGTTAATATCACAGAGATGTTGCACTCCAAAGAAAGCATATACTCCCCTGAATTCTCAGCACTATTGAGCAGCTGCTTCTTTTCTGGTTTTGTCAAAAGAACTGATCTCTTGTGACTGGTGGCTAACTGCCTGGTCAGTGTGGACACAGAAACTTCGGTGTACGTGGCAGAGTTTACTCTTGCAAATCTTTTTCATACGCGCGTATGAAAATATCCACACCTAAAGCTGTGTTCAAGGGAAAAATTTGTTTTGTTCCAGAGTAATTTCAATCATTCATAATCAGAATGCAGCGGCTCTGCCTTCAGACCAAGAACATTTCTGGACCTCCACAGAACACATTTTTCCTCCCATCATCATATAGATGAAACTAAAAAAAAATCCCAAAACCAAAACAAACCAGCATTGAATAAATGATTGTAGAGAGGATTTCAAACTAAAAGTCAGTTCAATAGAAATCTATAACTAAACATAAAACTCTAGCTAGGAAAAAAAACCAACTATATGTAAAAAGAGCTTTAAAAAATTGTAAATATTTTCACCTTCTTTTTCTCAAGTCAGTCTTGTATTAGAAAGTATAAACATTGAATCTTAGAATCATATTGGAGAAAGTCTTTTAGAGCATCACCAACCCTTAACCCAGCTCTGCCAAGCCGACCACTAAACCATCTCCCCAGGTTCTGCATCTACATCTCTTTGAATACTCCAGGGATGGTGACTTAACAAATTCCTTGGGCTTCCAGAGTTTGACCCTTCCCATGAAGACATTTTTCCTAACATGCAATCTGAATCTCTCCTGGTGGAGTTGAGGCTGTTCCCTCTTGTCATGTCACTTGTAACCTCAGAGAAGAGGCTAATTCCCACTTGGCTACAACCTCCTTTCAGGTTAAAGAGGGAAATAAAGTCTCCCCTCAACTTTTTTTTCTCCAGGCTAAACAAACCCAGTTCCCCTAGCTGCTCCTCATAAGACTTTTTCTTTCTCCATAATGTATTGCTTTACATAATTTAATGACTGAACAGTAAAAAAAGCAACAAAAATTTTCTACTCCTAGAAACCTACACAATATCTGCCCCTTTTTCTGACTGTTCTTCCCCTATTAAAATGCAATCACACTTGTATGTGCAAAAAATAATTCAGATTTTCAAAACAAATCTTCTGACCTTTCAATGTGGGGGTGGTGTTTGTTGTGGGTTTTTTTCTTAGTCCTTTTTACCCACTGCTTTCCCTTGCTCCTTTTTTCTCTTCTCACTTTTGGGTCTACTGAAAGTAGAGCTTAGCAATATTATTGCTAAAAGTTGTAATAATTAAGTATTCAGCCCTGTTCTACTGATAATCTTAAGGTTCAATCTCTTGAGAATTGTCAGAGTTAGAAACACATTTTCTGAGCTGGGAATTTCAGCTTTTCAGCCACATTAAGTGCAGTGCAGCATTTATTTAGAAACCTGGCAGATGATGAAATATTGAACCTTAAAACAGCAGTGACATCTTGATTTATATTAGAAAGGACTGATCCTGTTCTCTTTCCAATTCCTCACCAGCATCTTTCTGTTGACTTCTGTATTTACACCAGAAAGATAGACTAAAATCTGGCATAAATGGTTTTAAATGTTTTCCACAGTCTTTAAAAAAACCCCTTTTTTTGTTTCATCATGGATAGTTTAGTTAGATGCAGGATATCAAGGTAGGCTGGATTTTATAGGCATACAAATACAAATTATTTTTCAAATACCTTTTTTAAAGGCTCAATAAACATTTTTAAAGGAGATTTTATATAAAATGTGGAGCTTAAGCGAATTGCAGGATGGCATTATAAAACTTTTTACTGGAAGAATTTTGGTCTGGCCAGCGTAATTCACTGGGCTATTTCAAATTTGCTGTAATGAAACTTTCATGTCGTCACATAACATTGTCTTCTGTATAAAGAGACAGATCTGTTAAAATAGTTTAAACTGTTCTATTTTACAAGCTAACCTTGTAAAGGGTTATAGGCCCTTTATATCTGTAGCGAGTGTGAAATCATTTTATTATTTTGTATCTAATAATTTTGTGAGGTTTTCAGTCTTAGATCAAGGCAAAAAATCACTATTTAGAAGATTTTTTCCTAAATTCATATATCCCAAGATACTTAAGAGCTATTTGAAGACTGAATACACATATTCTCATATATCTCTATTTACAAGTGGGATGGAAAAAAAATCTGATCTGACTACAAGAGAGAGGAAAAATTACTCAAACACAGCCCTCCAGTTCCCTTCAACATCTTTTGATGTAGAGTTAATTGTATGTTTTCATCTGTTGGACATCTGTCGTGACTTCACCTTCATAGATTGTTTTTCTTCCCATCTAAGTCTCTCTAATCTGTCCAGGTGTTCATAGGGCTCATTGTCTGTTGGGGTCTTTTCGTCCAAAATGAATAAAAAAATTGTTCACATTGTCTCTATGAATGTGAAATAATGAGCCAGATTACAGCCTGTGTAGCAAGATAAAATTTATTGTAGTAGGACCAAACTCATTTATGGTGAATGTCTCATATCTTGGCTTGATTAAATGCTTTTCAAAAAGAGCAATGATTTCCTATTGATTCACTGTTTGCAAACATAATTACAGTAGTAAATAGGAAGAATCTGATGCCAAAGGAATGGTTCTGATTACTCTGAGGGAAAGATATATGAGATGAACTATCTGCCGTGTTAAAAGTAGAGATGTGTATCAGAGGTCCCATTTCAGTAACATTAACATTAATAAACTGCAGCAAATGCGCCCTTATTTGGCCAAATGGACAAGTGAGTCCAATTCTGGCCTTTCATACTGAGTTTGAGTCTGACATAGATATCTTTTATGAACCCAGATCATTTTTAATAGCACCTGATCTGACATCTAAATCTTTGCTTTTGTTGGCCTTCCACCTGTCCTGTCTCTTTTGATACTTGTTCATCTTCATTTTTTGTTTTTTTAATGATCTTCTTGTGCAGAAAATTGTGTAGCTGATGAGGTCTGGTATGTGTCACCATCTGCAAGCACGTGGCAGAACCAGTCAACAATGGCAGGCTCCAGAGCAAGTTGCATAATATAGTTTTAGCGCATAACTTTGAATTACTTTGTCAAAAATCCATTTTAGAAAGTCAGCCACAGTATGACTTCCAGATAGTTTTGAAATATCAAATCATTTTGGCACTCTCTTATGTAAAGCTACATACAGGGTCCTCTGTCAGTGGCATTTAACAAACATTAAGAGGCAGTTCATTCCCTGGAATTATGGCAAGGAAGGATCATTTGGACCAAAATATCAAAACAAGTTCATTCATCCAGCATTATAATTGCATGCTTGTAGTCCTTTCTTATAATCTCTTGAACACAGGGGTGTCTCAGAAAAAATATTTGAAATCTGTAGAATCACAATGCTGAACTGAATAATACTGGTATAAAACCATCTAATAAAGAGGAGGGTCTGATCCATACAAGGAGGCTTTGAGCACTTTTATCAGTGAAAACTCAGTACTCTCTAAGGACAGAGATAATCATCAGAAATGGCAGAGGTCTTGTGAAATGTTTACTTGTTGTACGCATTTCATGTGAGTTTGTGCAATTATATGTTATAATATAAGGCAAGGTCTCTGCCCTGAGGTCTGTGCCATCTGCTTTTCCTGTGTTTGTTCATGGAAACATCTGAACTGTCTCCTCCAGCAGCCAATACCAGGGAAAAGTGTATACAGGCTGACCTTCAGCTGTGCTTCATTTATTATTTCCTCCCCTGTTTCTATCCCTACCATTTGCTGAAGTACCAGATATCATCTGGATGCTCCAGGCAGATTGCAGCCAAAGAGGATAGGTGAAAATACTGGCAGTGTTGTTGCTCAGAATTGCCATTTTCTATATTTTGGATGAAATGTTGAAAGATGAATGACTGATTTAAAAATATCCCAGTGTTGTTTACGAAACAAGGTCTCAGTGTAGGTGCTGCAGTACATGGCACCTCTTGTGGGTTCCATAGTCTTGGACCCCTTTCTCTTTTGAGAGTCTAAAAATGTCTGTAAGTGATCAAATTCAAAGACAATTAGGGTGAGCAGCCACCATATATTTTTTACTTGATTTGAGCTATTTGAATTTATTGCAGTTCTCCTGAAGCGAAGGCCTGGCACTTCAGATTTGCCAGACCTCAATGAATTCTCTCCAGGATCTTTTAGAAAATGTATCCATAGGAGGTATAATGTTTAATATCAAATTTATTTCTTGAAAGGTAGTTGTTGTTACAATGGATTTTTGATTTTTCAAGAATGATAAAACCATCATTTCATAATGTAATGCACATTGCTATTAAAATTTCACACTGGTCACCAAAACTTTGACAGCTGGTACATATGGATTTTTTTTAAATTTTCAACTTTTTAATGGAAAGTATCATCATGATAAAGCCTTGATGTATTAATTTTTTTTTATAAATAAATTTATATTCTGTTGTTTCCTGATATGGCCAAACTTAACACTTGAGCCTTCACAATGCTTTTGCTGTAGATTGATAATAATTGATAAGAATAATTTATGAGCTCAAAATCCATTGTTACAACTCTGCGAAGTATAAATAAAATAGGAAATACCTTTAGATATCATCTTTAAATATTTTTTATTCTTTTTATAATTGAAAAATAGAGATTTGAAGCTTATCTGTTTACTTTCAGAGATGAAGGAGATTGTGTGTTAAATTCCACCAGCAACAACTTGGCCTGTGATCCTATAGTGTCTTTAAATGCAAGATTTCTAATACTGTAGGGAAATAAGTTAAAAAGAGAACCTCAGTAAAAGGAGATGAAAACCTATGCTGCATGTCTTTATCCTTAATAAATGTACGACTTCAGAGAGTATCTTCTGGGGACCTGATGACAGTTTTTATGTGAGATAATTGCAGATCAGAATGCATTATGCTGTTAACTTCAGCAGAGGGATTTTCTGTTTATTGATGCAGCTGGTAACACAGTCATAATAAAAGGTTATACAAAATTTCTCACTTTACCTTTCTATTTTATACAATCGTAGAATCATAAAAGGCTTGAGTTGGAAGGGGCCTTAAAAATCATCTGGTTCAGACCTTCCTGCCAAGGCTGGTGATGCCATCCATTATTTCAGCTTGTTTTTTGTTTTTGTTTTTTTTAAGGGCTGTTTGCTTGAATTTTTTCACCCTGGACATCTAGATCTGCAGATGTTTTTATCTGCATATATCTCTGTTTATCAGGTTCATTAAAAATCTGATGCAGTTAATGATACATGTGATATATGTCCCAATTATATCTCAATTTGATATGGTCCTTTCCATATGTAGAGAATATGCAAGATATAGATGTAAAGAACATGCAAGGAATGACCTCTTTTAGGCTGCAGAACAAGGTTTTCCAATCCTTTGCTTATATCCTGTGTCCTGGCTTTAGTGTGGCAGCATGGAAAAGCAATCAAGTCTGGTATGAGTATAGAAGATCTAGAATTGAAGCCAAACACGTGTGCCACACGTGTGGTCAGGGTTGGGATAGGATGGCTGACTGATAGTTATAATTGCAATTTATGGACGTAGTGATCATTGACAACTGCTGCTGAAGTTAATGGGATTGCTGCCATGAATGCATAATGCTTTAAACAAGATGGAATATCCTAAACTCAACCAAAATGTAGATAAGGAACATGAATTGCTAAATTGTCTATTTTGACATTGTGACTTGTTGTTGTTGTTGTTGTTGTTGTTGCTTG
>VZDJ01000623.1:16478015-16531786 GCA_008694505.1 Cyanoderma ruficeps
TTGGTTTTTTTTTAATTTGAGGTTTTTTATATGCCACCAATCAAGATGAGCTGGGGAAATATTTTCATTACTGTTCACATTGCTTTCTGCAGCTGCAGTAGTGAACACCGCTGGGAAAGAAATTGCTGTCCTCTAAGCCACTTTGAATAATGGGAAATAAGCAAGATGAATGACATTTTGAGTTTTTGCTTTGCTGTTTCTGAAGTATAGCTATTTTTCCAACATGTCTGGAGTGATCAGGAATGGATGGGTTTGTGGTAAAAAGAATGTAATTCTTTAGTTTCTGAGAAACTGATTTTACTGATTCTTTACATTACATTTTACAACACAGTGGAACTACAAAATGTCAAAGTCAAAATCCTAAAACACTATCAAAATTTCTTTGGTAAGTCCTTTGTCAGCAAAGTGTTAATGCTACATAGGAAATCAAATTCTTCTTAAAATATTTCACTCCCAACTGAGATGTTGCATCCAACTGAATTCAGTCCAGATATGTGACGATTTCCAGGAAACTCTAGATGATATTCACAACCAGATGTTCACCTGGCTTTGCTTTGTTTTTCATTTGGTACCAGAACATGACCAAAAGTTTGCTGGTGTCAGGAAAATCCTAACCCAGTTATGGTAGAAACATGTTGGAAAATACGTAAAATATTTGCAATCTTTTGTTCATATTCAGCTGTGAATTTGTAACTGCAATGAGAATAGGTGACTAAAAATATGCTTGTACTTGCAATCCATGAGCTTCACACTTTTTCCCCTCTGTGACTGAAGAAGTTAAAGGAGTACTCAGAAAAAGTATAGAGGTACTGAATTCTATTACCACAGAGCCCATATCCTTATTATATAACAAGGAGCTGACCCTGAAAATTTGGCACAAGTCCGTTGCAACCACTCTGCCTAATGCCACAGAAGAATAGAGAATGATGTGTTTTTTATAGAACACTCTTCCAGGGTTATATTGATTTTAACTAGAAGAGGTAAAGAGGATGGGAAATGAGACATACTAGTGACTCAGCATTTTAAATAAAGGCAAGAAAGAGGGGAAAGGAAAAGAATGAAATTTTGTGCTACAGGGAAGAAAAAATAGCCAAGGATTTTCCAAAACCTCACTATTAAGACTAGATGGGTTTCCTGGAAATCCCATCCAGATCTGTCCATTTATATTGTCCATTACATATACAAATGTATGTGCATGTATTAATTGATCTGTATAATGATGTTAAGTAGAAAGATTTGTTCGGCACTTTGTGTATCAAACTGGAAAAAAATTCCTAGATCTAAGGCTTTTGGAAGAACTCTGATGTATACTCTTTTGTATTGCCAGTATATTTGAGACTACCTGCAAACCAACAATTTTTGAAGGTTTAAGCAGAGAAGAGAAGAGAAGAGAAAGATGAGTTAGGTAGGAGGTAGGCTGTTCTTTTCTGTAGAACTATAGGAACCAAGGGGTGAGTGTTCGTCATAAACCTGATATTCTTGAAGTTCTGTTTTCAATACCAGAGGTATTTCCTCAAGCTGAAGAGCTGTATTTAAAATATTTTGTGATCCTGCTTTTCTCCCTTTTCCTCAACTGACTTAAGGGATGTGTCATCTGTGTTTGGGTACATGGACTAAATATCAAGGCTGGCGTAGCCTTTGCAAAAGGAAATGTTTACATTTCTAGTCAATGACAGAGAAGAAGAATGTTTATTTGCTTTTACTTTCAATGAAAATCAAGAATGGAAATAAGAAAAATATAAAGAATATATTTGAGAACTGAATCTTTCATCCACACCTGTATCACAAATAATAGAATCATAGAAAAGTAGATGTTGGAAGGTACCTTAGAGATCATCTGGTTTCAAACACTCTGCCAAGAGCAGAGATGTCCTCCATTAGATTAAGTTACTCAGAGCCCCATTCAACCTGGTTTTGAGCACTCCAAGGGTGTGGCACTCCCAGCTTCTCTGGGTAACCTGAGAACATAAAAGGAATGTTTTATTCTTCTCCCTGTTGATCTCATGGCAAGTTTCACTGAGATTCTCTACAAATGCATACAGCCTTTCTCACTCGCTTTCTCCTTGTAGGCTTTATCCACTGTGTCATGAGCAAGTGACTCAGGCCACTACAATTGGGATTCCTGGGGGAAGGTGAGGCTCAGATGCCAAGAATGGTCTCAATAAGACTGAAATGAATTCACACTGAGCCCGTTGGAACAGAATGTCCTTTATGACTCCAGCTGAAGACTAGTAATCGGCTTAGGTAAATTTAAATTAACTGTCCCAGGTAAAAGCCAGTACTAGAAAATCTCTTCTTAGTTCACCTTGATAACAGGGTGTTTAAAAATGTTTGGTGTTATAACTCTTATTTCATAAGCAGTCACACAGGTTTAAAATTCACAATTTTACAAGATTTATGGTGTTTTCATATTTGTGCTTGGGACACGCTATCTTTTGAGGCTTTAAAGATATCTCAGAGTACTTAAGATCACTAAGACACATGAAGAGAAATGCAAACACCTGATACATTCACTACTGGTTTATACTTCTAAGAAATTTTTACAGTGTTTTCACATATTTTATTACATGTCATGTATCAAACATTTGGAACACTTTCCAGATGCTTCAGAAATGACACTAGTATGATATTTTAGGAGGCTATAAGCTAGAATATCTCTAAATTGCTAGAGTCTAAGAATCTGAAATATTAGTTATGAGATCTTATATAAGCGATTTTTGTGCAGAACAGTTTTGAGCAATATTTTAATTGTACAAAAAGTGTCAAAGGTATTATTTATAGCTAGCTTGGAGCAAACAGCTCTAAAAGACTTCCTGCTATAGAGCAGGAGAAGAATCCTTACAGCTCCAGTTAAAAAAAGGATTTTCCACAGTTCCTAGCTTTTTTGAAACCTACCTTTTATGACTAAAGGATTAAAAAGAAGAGCTTCTATGGTAGGAGCTACCCTGAAAAGAAGAGCTTTTAGGGTAGGAGCTAGTTATAATGGTTTGTCTTATAGTCCCTGAGAAATATAGGCACCTGTAGGGTATGATTTATCTCTGCCAAAAATACACATCAAAACTAGGTATGTTTAAAGATGCCTATTTCTTTTCATTGGTATAAAGGGAATCTAGGGCAAGTATCAGAAAAGTAGGTGCCTACAGTCTAATGGTCCATATGAGAGGAATCCTGGCTCCAGTAAATGTGAAAGCCTTGTTTATCTTGTCCCTGTGGGGCTCCAGGGAGTCCCTATTATGTCTTTTAATATCTAAGGACACTTGTAAGAGAGATGGGTAAAGACTTTTTGCCAAAACTTGTAGGGACAGGACAAAAAGCAACACTTTTTAAATGAAAGAAGGTAGATAGGAGGAAGATTTTTTTTTTTAAATGGTAAGGGTTGTATGACACTGGCACAGGTTGCTCAGAGAAGCTGTGGATGCCCCATCTCTGGAGGAGTTCAAGGCCAGGTTGGATGGGGCTTTGAACAACCTGGTCTGGTAGAAGGTATCCTAGACCACATCAGAAGGGTTCAACTAGATGATCTTTAAGAGTGCTTTGGAGCACAAACTGTTCTATGACTCTGTGATCCTGCGATTTAGCTTTTAAGTCTTTGTGCCTTCAGCCATGTGTTGCTATGGTTGGGTGCTTGGACAATAAAAAAAAAAGAAAAACCCTAAACCCCTCAGCAATATCCTTACATCCATGAGTATTATGCTTCTTAGAAAATGCTCACATGTAAGGTATTAATTATGAAAATCCTGGGAAGCTAATAGAGATCTTCATCTAAAGAAAATCAGTTGGTGAGATTAACAGAGGAAGTTTCAAACTTCATAACTTGACTCCACTTACTGAAAATATTGACCAGAATCATTATTCAGAGATACATCAAAGAAGTGCAGTTATTCTTATCTGGGGAATATAGTTTTACTGAAGACAGTGCTACTGTATCACTTTATACCCATTGAAGTTTTGGCCAGAATAAACATCAGATTTTTTGAAACTCAGTGCCATTCTGTCTGGCATTAGACAAGATACTGAATAACCTCTGCTAGTGTTTGGCTAGTTTTTAAAGCTGCAAGATCTGTGACAAATAAATCTGAAGACCCAAAAGGCTGAAGATCTCCAGATGAATTTCAGGTTTCTTTGTCACACACCACATGAATAAACCAAAGTGACACATTTAGAAACACAGAAGTTTGGAAATAAACTTTGAGGGAAGGATTAACACATAGTGCAGAGTGACTTTCCCCCTTTTTGACACAGATATGCATTGAACTAGAACAGAGCATTAGTTTTTATTGAATGTGAAAAGTGAGTAACATTTAGCTTCTTTATAGAAGGCGTGAAAAGGTCAGCTGGAAGTTTTATTGATGGTGTTTGAAGGAGAAGTTTGCTTGCTGTAATGCAAAATTGGAACTTATTTGGACAGAGGAAATTGTATTAAGGAAGCAAGTCCTGTTCCATAGGACAATTACATTTTAATCCCTCTGGGTAATTATGCTACTGTCCAGTGCTCTATGCCCATGTTTCAGGAGAAAAATCTCTAAGGACACCTCTTAGATTTAATCTAATTCCAAGCTTCATTTGCTACGCAGTACTGGCTTGGTTTTAAAGGACAATACATTCCCATAGGTGTCCAGAAACCAAAATAACCCCCCATTTATATGCTTGTCAATTTTTAGCCACTTATTTTTACTGTCTTAAACTTCTCTTAGAAATAAAAATTTTTACGTGTAACATTTTAAGATTGAGCAATTTAGCATCTTGGGGAACTGCACTTTATGTTCCATTATAACCTCAGTATAAATGTACATCATTAAGCCCACCTGACAATTAACTTCCAACAGTTGTTCTCTAAAAGACAGATGCTTTTCAGTGAAAAGAATCATGAGCACTACAAATGTCTGGTCTAATGGCCATTACTAATGATTATTAATACAGCTAATAATAATAGTCATGTTTGAAGTGATTTTCAATAAAAGTACTTAATGATTTATGAAATGTTTTTCTCTGTCAGCCTTTGTGAGGCAAGTATTTTAAATTATGTGTTGTTAAATGATGATACACATAAGTCAAGAAATGGTTATGGTAATAAAGTGTGACATACGGAGAAATGGAAATGAGGGAAGAAAAGTGATTAAGGCATTGGTCTTGTCATTAAGAGACCAGCAGTCTGTATATGGTTATTGGCGTGAATTTGGGTGCTTCACTTCATTTTTTTCTGCTCTCTTGTTGCAAAATGGAAATGATAATTTACTATATTAGTACCATATTAATATGTGGAGCTGTATTGAAGTAAGCAAGTATGAATATACTTCACAATCTGCAGAGATCTGTGTGAGGAACCTGAGCCCCTTCAGGGCTCCACTGACAACAGCATGAAGTATTTTGTTCTGTTACTTGGGGTTGCCCCTAAATTTTTTTTAAACACTCTCTCATTCTGCAACTTCACCCTGCTTCAACTTCTCTCTTCTAGTTTCTCATCCAGGCTCAGAAAAGTCTAACTCGTAAGCATGTTAATCTGCTCTTCATGAGTGGAGTACCTCATTTTTGACATTTTGAGATTTGTTAAAACTCAGATTTGCACCAGCCTTACTGTTTGCTGACCTTACTGGCCTCAGCAGCCACCAGTAACTGTTGTCTATGACTTTTGTGTTTTATCTGCTCCCACACCACTGTCCTCAATACTCCTTGGTCCTCGTTGGGTTTGCTAGTTTTGGTTCAGCAGTAGATCTCCCCAGGGAAACTCCGCAATGGCAGGCTCAACTCCAGGCTTTTACAGGAAAACAAGTAAACTAAATGCTTTAAAACCCCGGGTTTTCATTACATAATTAAAAAAAATATATAAAAAGAATGAAGATTTTTAACAATACTGAATTCTGATGTTTAATCAAAAAAATAGAAAAATTCGTTCTTACTTTTAGAGTATTAGTATTAACTTCTTCTGAATGATGCACATTGATGATAAAAGATAATACCTTGATATTTGATTTTCCACTTAGATTGTAGACAAAGGCTTTCTGGAGCTGTCTGTGCATAATATGCTGTAGGAACTAGACACAGGCAATACACTTGAACCAGAAAAAAGGGTTGACACAGCTTAAAGTACTTAATGTACAGTTTGATAGAGAATGTGCACTTGGGACTCTGAAGACTGAGGTAATTGAAGCACTGAAAACAATTGTTAATCTAAATATAATTTTTTGTCTAAACTACCAGAGACAGTTTAACTAAACTAAATGATCCCATGTCCCAAAACACTTTTACAGGCTCTAATTTCACAGACATATCCTATTGCTTCTTCTGGCTGTGCTAGTTCAGAAGAAATTTAGGTATCTCTGTCTGGGACTGTGTTGTGACCAGGGGGAGGATGTCGCTTTTTCCCCCCTCCTCTATATGCATATACTTCAGATTAGTGCTGATTAAACTATTCAGAATTTCTTCTGAAACCTTCAGAGGCTTTAAAGATTAGGCCACACAATTGCAGTACATGTCAGCATTTTGCACAATTTACACTGATATGATCCTAGCAGGATGAAATTCATAATGAGCCCATATTCCTCTACACAGCTGAGATGCAATTTATACATTTTAAGTAAATTTTGCACCTTTTCATTATTATTAAATGTGACATTTGAAAAAGCCTGGTGATGCAAATCTTCCTCTCTCTTCCGAGAAGCTGACTGGAAGGACATGTTGGCCTGGGTTATTACCAAAGCTTTCAGCATTAATTTATATCATTTTCAAGTGCTTTTGGGACACTTTTCTCGCATATAATTCCTGCTTTCTCTACTTGACTCCAGGCTCTCTCTCCTGGTCATGGTGACTGATTTGAAACCACTTAGCCTGTGTTTGATGCAAGAGACATCATGTAGCCAAGCCAGCTTTCCTGCCATTTAAAGCATTTCTCACCCTTTTGCTATCCCTTTTTTCCTTTATTTTAAAGATAAGCAATTTCCCACCCACCCCCAAAGCAAAATTTGCCTAAAAATCATTAAACCCCCCCAATACTCTGAGCTTTTTGTATAGATTGAAGTAATGACTTTACAAGTCACACATGAAGTTTTCTTGGAATATATTGGGTCATAATGGAAAGCTTTTAAAAACATCTTTCACAGGCTAGAATCATATCCAGTATGGACTCTTACCTGTTGCTGGTTAAAGAAGTTGTGTGATGAGGGTAAAATATAATAATTATTTCTTTTAATATGATCAGCAAATATATGCTCTCAGTCTCAAAGAGTATTTAAGATACATACTCTATCTGCTTCAGCTGATGTTGCTGTTCTCAAAACCGTGCTCTTAGAAGGAGTGATTTTCAAGTTCCTAGTTGGCATGTATGAAAACGGGTTAATTGATTTCAGGAAAAATAAGGTTGCCAGTGCCACCTGAGAATCCAGCCCATCCAGATGTGGTGTGACATTTAGGAAGAAGCAAACACACTCACAAGGCTCTTTAGGCTGTCTTGACAGAGCAATCAAAAGTTTTACTTGAATTTCTGAGACAAATAATCAAAATAGCAACAACTTTCCTGTTTTGGAATGAAATAGAGGTTAAGCTAAGATTTCCTGAACAAGTGTTTCCTAAATATATAGAGTCCAGAGGAGGCAGAGTTGATCGCAGGGATGCAACACCTCTCTTACTAAGACAGGCTGAGACAGTTGTGCTTGTTCAGTCTGGATGAGAGAAGGTTCCTGGAAGACCTTAGAGAACCTTCCAGTATATGATCAGGGCTACAAGAGAGCTGGAGAGGGACTGTTCACGAGGATGTGTATTGATAGGACAAGGAGAAATGGCATTAAACTGAAGCAGTCTATATTTAGATTAGATTTTGGGAAGAAATTCTTTTCTGTGAAGGTGGTGACTTACTGGCACAGGCTGCCCAGAGAACTTGTGGACTCCCCATCTCAGGAGGTGCTCAGGAGCAGGCTGGATGGGTCTTTGAGTAACCTGGTCTAGTGGATAGTTTGTCACCCATGGCAAGAGGAGTTGGAACTAGATGATCTTTAAGGTCCCTTACAACCCAAACCGTTCTATGATTCAAATAACATAAAATAAAATAAAATAAAATAAAATAAAATAAAATAGTCCTTTTATTCCAACAATGCCATTTTGGCTGATGTAATGGATATGAGGATTATCTCACCTTTATGCAGGACTGGTAGAACTGTGTCCATTTCCCAATCATGTAATATATATATTTTTACATTTCTTTCTACTCCTTAAACTCTGACATCCTTTGTTGCTGACCGCAATGGTGTGTAAACATAGATTTTGTTTTGCATAAGTAGATGGGTATAAAGCTGAGCCTTGATTTTTCTTGGATACCTTGAAGTGTTGTTAGAGTAGGTAAGATAGTAACATTAACAACAACAACAACAATGATAATAATAATACTACAAAAAAGGAAACAATACTTACATCTCATGTCTCTTTGGCCCTTTTCTCACACTACAGCTGGAATAGGAACTCTTTCAGAAATTTCAGGGTTAACAATCCACATCCAAGTTCAGTCCTTTGACCTTGTGGTAGAGGGCTATAAAACACAATTTATGTTCAAAAACTTAGAAACGTTTTTGCCCATCTGCATGCAAGCTATGAATTGTTGATACTGACATCACCCAATACAGTCAAAAGAAACTGGTAAAGAACATTCAATAAGCTCATGGCACACAGATTTTTCCTACTGGTATGTGGCCATGTCTGATGTGAATTTTCTGTTTCAGTTTTGTTGTCTAAAATCCTGTGGCAGAAGTCCCTTTTGAACAAGGACAAGTTCAAAAGCAAAATGTTATTAATAGGCCCCAGAAAGCAAAGAGGCAGTTAACAACCTTGGAAAAATTATTTAGATGTACTAGTGGAAATAAAGAAAGAAGGGAAAAGAGCTGTTACTTGTTTGAAAGATTTTCAAGAAAAGAAAGATAGAAAGGGGTTATGACTCAGGGCAATGTACTGATATTCAGAAACAAAAACTGAAGTAGCTCATGAAGGAAAACATCCTGAAAATAGGTGTTTTAGAATCCCAAGCTTTGTTCTTGGTGCATTGACATATTTTTGGTGGTTTTACTGTTGTCTTAAGGAACAGTTTTAGCTAAGAACCCAATTAAGATTCAGCTCCCAAAATAACAACTTTTCAAAATTTTGCTCTGACAGTAACGGTTGTAATTTACTCTCACTTAGACCATGCGGGAAAAATTCAGGTGCCTAAGCAAAGGATTTAGGGAAGACCTTTTACCCATGGCTTAAGAGACATGAAAAGCCGGAGCTTTTTGACTGGCACAGGTGCCTGCGTTTGCACAAACAAATCACCCAAGTCCCTAAATTGCTTCCTTCTTCAGACCATGTCCTCACATACACATGTGCATGCACACACAACTCTTTGACTGAAACTGAATAGGTGAGTTGTTTTGAGATGGGCAAACTATTTGCTGCCATTTACATGGAGACCTGCTAAGTGGTAAAGTTATTAAGGACATGATCAGATGGTGACAAGCAATCAAGCAGGGACATTCAATGAAGTGAGTTCCTCTTTTCAGAAAATGTTACCAACCTTCATTTGGGCATGAGTAACTCCTTTTGGCATGCCCTTAATGAACTGAAATATAAATTGAAATACATTAGTCTAAAGAATTATCATTGTCTTTGTTTCATTTAGACACTTTTACTTTGTGTTACAATAGATAAGGAGTGTGCATATGATTAGAACCTACATTTCAAGCAAGCAGTGTTTGAAATCTTCTACTACCAACAGTTATTTTGGGTGGTGTGGCTAAAGTGCTTACCAGAAAACCAAGTCAAAAATGGCATGGAGTACCTCAGCCTCCTGCAAATTCCAGGTAATCAGGTCTCCCATTTCCTTCTGGGGAGAGCCCATATTTGCCCTAATCTTAGCCTTGCATACACACACGTCTCTAGTTCCTCCTGTTTATTGCCCATTATGCCTGAGTTAACACAAAGACATTTAAGCTGGGACACTGATGAAGCCAAGCTACTGGGTGGAGAGGCTGGAATGTCTTTGTGCTGCTATTCAGATGCTCTTCCTGCAACTTATTTATGATTTGAATCAGTGATGCTCTGCATGAGAATTATTGCTCTTAAAGTGTTTTTGTCATTACTATCGTTTGTCTTGTGGGGGCTTTTAAAAGATTAGTTTTGTTTTATTTTTTACTTCAGTCATTTTGGAAATCATGCATTATTTTGTTTGGGGACAATACAGTGGCTGGTTTCATTCCAGCCAATATAATTCAGTAATTTCAATAAATTTTGCATGAAAATGTTACACTCAAAATCTTGTTTATAGAAAAAGAATAAGCTCAGTTTCTGTACATATATATACACGGACATACATATATATAGATATACATAAACAAACTTAAGAATTTGTAGCTTGTGTAAGTCAAATCCAGGAATTGTTACTTATTGAAATATAAAAAAATAGAGGAGAAAAGGGATTGTGCAGTTAAAACTATTATACATGCATTCCTCTATCTCTTGTCCTGGTGTTGTGCTCACCCTTCCCCTGTTCCTTTGGGTTCCAAGCTTAGCACTTTCATTCTACTGGTTGTTTTTTGGGAAGTTGTTCCAGAAAAAAGCCTCTGGAGTCCACCAGTGTTCATGCTGATGATTTTCTCTTCCTTGCCCTAGTAACCATCTGGTGCCCAAGTTCAGATTTACCTAATATGCTTTTATGCCTACACCATCGTCTGCAGCTCCACATTACACCCAGATTTTCTGTCTTATGGTGCCTATGTCAGATATAACTCCTTTGTCTTTGTTATCCCAAAACCCACTTTTGTCCAGCTCCAAACCTTTATTTCTTTAACTTTCTATGAGTGAGTTGCCTCTAATGCCAGCCTGTGCCACACTGGTCATCCCCTGCCTGTGCTCTTCTGTGCAATGTTCTGTGTCTCCCCCTCCCAAGGACTGTGCTCTCCTATCAGGCTTTTATCTATCTACACTACATCTTTGTCTAAGAGTTGTAAATCAGAATCATAGGATCATAGAATGGTTTCAATTGGAAGGGACTTTAAAGATCATCTGGATCCAATCCCCCAATCATAGGCAGAGACACTTTCTACTAGACCTGGTTGCTCAAAATTTCATCTAAAATGGTCTTGATATATTTCATTTTACACTGAATAACCGATTGTTATTTCATTGTTAACAATCAACAGATTGTTACAGTCCTGCCATGTAGGAGCCAACACTGTCATACTATTACATATAAACATACACCTGCTGTGAAATTGCTGTTACAGATAAACCAAGTAGAGAAAACCTCAAGATGTTTGGCAAAGGTTCAGTTTGAAGAACCTAAGAAATTTCAGTCCTGAGGCCCTGCAAACTCAGCACAAATCTTATGAACAATGAAACTTCTGTAATACAGGGTGAAGGATTCCAAGAACTACCAACATCTGTTTCCTATAATTGATTTATATAGAAATATCTCTGCTTCTAATTAACTAAAAATTAACCAAACCACCCTGATCATAAAATTGCATGTCATATGAGGAAGGAAGAAACCTCTAGTGAATAGATAATGGAATACAGTTTTGATATTGTACTATATACTTCTTTAAAAAGTCTATTTTGTAGCTCTGGACAAGTCAGATCCTTAATTTTAACAGTTGTGAAATCTGGAAGCACAACAGCTGTGACAACTCTCTGTTTCCAGCTCCAAGAATCAAGCTGAATGTGTATTCTCTACAGGCACACATATGCCAACACATATATACAATACACATGCAAATACACCCATGTCCAGGCACACAGGCAACACTCAGCACTCACACAACGGAAATGACACCAACAGCCTCATTCTGTTCCTTATGTGTCTACAGGGTGAAGGTGTGTTAGAGAGGAATACACATATATATCTAGGCTTACCTGTGATGTGGTGCCACCCAGGAGCTGGGCCCAGACCACCTGTCAGACCCCTAGCTGCCTATAGGTCCCAGGCTCCCCCTTTTCTGGCACCTAAGTGGATAAATATTTGTCTTGGTTTAGAAAGACAGGTATCTGCCAGGGAAACTGGGGTTCCCCTTAGAATAGAGAATGTAAACCCCTCACCCCCCGCCAAATTCTAATTTTGCAATTAACAGCTCTCAGGCAAAGATTTGGGAGTAGGAGTAACAGCTTTTTACTAAGAATATAAGAATACAAATGTGGTAGAAAAAAGAAAAAAACCACCAAACCAGCAAACAAACAAACAACAATTTTGGAAAGCCCTGACAAGGTCAAAGCTACAACCTGATGCCCTGTTAGTCAGGGTGTCGGAAGCAGTCCAAAAGTGAGTCCTCCTGGAGTGGCAGTTGCCGCTCCGCTGAGGCAGAAATGATCCAGTAGCAAAAAAAAGGGTCCTGAGGTGGTGAGAAGGGTCCAGCTTTCCTCCGGTAATCGGATGAAGCAAGAAAAGGGACGTCCTGGTCCCGAGTTCCAGTATTATCCAGGTAGGAATGGTTGGCTCCTCCCACTGGGTGGAGCATCTCACAATAGGCATGATGGAATGTGGGTATGTGTTGGAAGGGGAAACAGCTTGGGGAGTCGTAATGGCCCATCATGGAGAAAGATAAGAACAATGCCCTACCTGGTATTAACCGTTGGGCCATTATCAAAAGGCACCCGCCCCCAACTGTTTTTCAGCAGATGAAATTGAATAGACTCTATAACCCAGGACAATATTTGAAGATGTAGCCCCACTCCAGCTGCTGGTAGACATCTTTCCATTCACACCCTAAAATTCTTAATAAGAAAAAATTTACATTGTTATCACGCTTTTTGCCCTCACCTAAGGTCCCAATTTTATCAATAGTTCTATAATTTTATGTATGAGCAGTTGCCGTCAGATTTATTATTTGTTTTTTGTCTTTCAACATAGAAACGGATACATGGGTGAGTCTTTCCTTTGTCATTACTGTTTCAGTCTCAGACCCCAGCAGAGGTGAAGTGAAATGCCCGTTAATAGGATTCAGGTAACTCAGATGTTGAGCAGTGGGATCAGGTTGGGTTAGGGTGGGTGAACGTCAGAAGAAAGACCTGGATAATAACAAAAATGAGTAAAGAAAAAAAATTAGTTTTGTTATCAGGTGTAGGTGCTGGTGGATAATATATAATGGCAGTTTTTAGAGTAAAAGTCATGCTACCCACTACGTCAGCCAGCGTCATTCTTTTGAGATGGCAAATCTGCATCCAATAAATAAAATGCTAGAGGGATCCATTTTATTTAGCATTAAATATATTTCAGTCAAGTCATTAAAGACCTGGTAGCATGATATAAAATTACCCTTAAAAACTTACATTTCTACCCTTAAAAAAGTGCATATTATAATATCTCTAGAGACTCAGAAGAAAGCCATAAATAGATTATAACTTCTTATTTTGGTTTCTTTACAGTTTATGTATTAAATATATGTAAGTCCCTGTGTAATAAAGTAGTTGCCTGCTTAATTTCTTCTGATTATAAAGTCAAGTATGCATTTTATCAAAATTTATTTCTATCACCCATGGTCTTCAAATTCCTCATATTATTGACTGTTAATTGCAGCAAAAGTGGTTGACCTGAACCTGAAGATATAGAAAACACACTTGTCAGAGGAATTAATCTCACACTGGCTAAACCATCCTTCCCCCACTATTTTTCATTGGAACTCACTTTAGATTTTTGTCACCCACCTAAATCCCAGTGTACTACAATGTCTGACCCTTGACCTACAGGATCAAAAGAGGCATAAAAGGTTTGACCTATCCAATCCCAATTTCTGTGTTGGGTTTTTAAAATGTTCTTATTTTGATTGTCGTATTAATCACCTGTCAAAGAGCATTTCTTAGCTTTGAAAGGAACCCTGTCCATTTTCTTCAGTTCAATAATCTGAAACTGCCAAGAGTGAATGGTTCACCTCACTGTGAATAAACTCAATTGTATTTGTCATTTCTGAGCTTGCTGATGGTTTCTCTCCTTAGCAATAGATAGAGGAAATATTGTGTATTTAACTGTATATTGGGGGTTGCGGTTTTCATGAGTGGGTTGATTATTGATGTGTATCTCATGAATGAGGAAGAAAGTCTGTGTTCATTAATGATTCTAGAAAGAAAGAACAATGACTTATGCAACACCTTTCACATGAATGCTGTTTATTAGTTCTGCCAAATCTATTTCTATATCCTTAATTATTGATCAGGGCTCTATTTTGTTATGTGCCTAGAGGTGCAGGGGAAAATGTGCCTTTTCCTGAAGATTTTCAGTTTTTCTTCAGCTTAACGCTTCTCAGCTTCTCCTACCACAACATCCAATTAAATAAGATAGCAACCCAGTAGAAGAGGTTTTTTATCCTTAAACTTAGAATTGCTAGAAGTTTAGAAAAGTATGAATTTATCTGTTGGCATACACAATTGTTTTTCCCAGTCAGAGCTGGATGCTTCAACTCCCAACCAATGAAAAATGTCAGATGTCCATCAAGATTTGAAGGACATGTTCGGATTCTAAAACAGAACCTTTGCCCAAGATTTTGCTGACAAGTGAATGCCTTGAATTAGTATCATTGGTTTAGCACAGTTATTTGCCATCTGCTTGGTTCTCAGTGACCAAATAACAGCAGCTTCAATAGTGTTTGTCTCAATAATAGAGCTCAAAATAATAACAATAATAATTAAAAAAAAAACCCTAAAAAATCCTCCAGCAACAGAGAGTTGGAAGAGAGAGAAATGATCACTGGAGGCCCAGCTTTTTTTACTGTGCAAATAAGTTTGATGCATCAGGTAAATGACCAGGATAGATCAGCATGAAATCAGCATATAATACAAATGTATTTCAGGCTAGATCCTGGATATATTACAATAATGCTTATTTTTTTATGCCAAACTTACTTCAGAACCATGACATAGATTGAAGCATCATGACATATGCTATTTTTTTAGGTTCTACTTGCCATCTGTCATGCATATTTTAAAGAAAACAGCAGCAGGTAGAACCTTAGAAGAGATTAGAAGGGCCCTGAAAGAACAATATCACTTAAGCTGAAGTCTACGTGACAGATTATGACACAGGTGATGGAAGGGGTGCAACATCCCTTATTGCAGCTGGAGAATCCAGTCTTTCAGAGAATCATAAACATAATGACATTGTCAGTAGTACATCTTTCACAGTCTCAAGGATGAGTGTTTTTAGAAATAGAAGTAAATATGGCATTCTCCAACTGAGAATTTCTAGTGTAGGGCTATTGGTACATATGTAATCAAAATGCAAAGCCTTGGTGAATTTGGGGTAAAATGTTTCTTGCATATGAGTATCTCAAGACAAAAGTGAAGATGTTTGAAGGTCTTATACCATAATAAATTGCCCAGAGAAGTAGTGGATGCTCCACCCCTGGAAGTGTTCAAGGCCAGGTTGGATGGGGCTTTGAGCAGCCTGGTCCAGTGGAAGGTGTCCCTGCCTGTTGCTCAGGCTGCAGTCCGCACACGTTCAGGGTCACCACTTGTTGCTTGCGGAGGCTGGCCGTCTCCCACTTTAGGGACAGAAAGAGAGCAGGCACAGAAGCATTGTGAGGGAACAAAAACTCTCTACTTTATTTACAATCTAACTCCTTTATACATTTGTACAGAGGTCTAGAGATTGGCTACAGAGGTCACCACTTCTCAACCTGGATGGTGGACGTCACCATCAATCATTTCTTCTCTCAGAGGAGAAGAATGCAAACATTCTAAGAATAAACTTTGTTTACATGAAGTTGCGTGAGAAAACTTCTGCACAGAGACAGAAGGCAAAAAACTCAGAGCAACACCTGCCCATGGCAGGAGGGTTGGAACCAGATGATCTTTAAGGTCCTCCCCAACTCTAACTTTTGTGTGATCTTATGATCTTTTTCATTTAATGTAAATATATAAGCTACTGTTTCTTAGACTTATTTGTGGTTTTCCCAAAAAAGAACAGCTCTTGGGAAAACAATTTTACTTTAAAATCCCTAAGGTTGTAGTCACCAGCTGTAAAATATGCTAAAGAAGAGGTGTGACGCACAAATCAGGACTAGGAGTAAGAAGGCTGTACATCAGTATTCTTTCCAACATTCAGACAAAGTGAACAAAGCTAAATAATTCAGTGAACTTCTTTCACCAACTACTGTTGTTACATACAGATTGTTATCTCAAAGGGAACAACACAGGGTGGAGGGAAAGCGGGGTGAAATGTTAAATACATACTTTAGTGTATTGATATGGATAAAAAAAGACGTGACAGGCCTAGTGTGCAAGGTCAGAAATGATGTAAAAGAAAACACCCCCAAGGAGACTGCTGAGCCTGACTTTAGCCAGGCACCTGTTCAGAAACGCTGCTGGGTATTTTGTTTTTAAAATAGCCAAGATAATAAACAGCATCATGTCCCAAAGATGAGTTGTCACACACTGATACTGAGAACAAAGAGAATTTCAAATTCTGAGGCCACAGTTGTATTTCTGATGAGATTAATGATAGCTAAGAAATGATAACAAAAATAACCTAGGAATCTGACTGATAAAAGTTTTGTCTGTTTCCATTATATGTTTAGTTCAGTTAGCACTGCTGGCAATCAGCTCTTTTGACCCTGCTGAGATATTTGCAGGCTGAGCTCAAAAGAAGAAACATCTGCTGATTTGATCAGAGGAGCATATGGTTAGAAAATTAAGATGTGGAACCGTAAAGTAGTAATAGGAAAGTAAAAAGACTGTGGTTTTAGTCAGAAATGAAAAATTTACAAGGTTCTCCAGGAGAAGGGGAAAAAAATACAATCTGTTTTTTTTGGTAGAGATTGAATCACAAAGCAGATTCTCTATGAAAATGTTTCACATATGTAATAGTTTCAGCAATTTTCTCTTCTGTTGCTGCAAGTGAAGCTTGTCTTTTCATGAAAACCTTCCTCAGTGTCCCTCTTACAAGAAATAGAATATCTGTAGGATAAAGGCTTCAGTGTATGCAATTCTTTACAAAAAGCTATTGTATAGTCAGATTATATTGTGGTGTTTAAATGAAGGCAAAAATATCAGTATAAATATCAGACAGTAAATGAAATGTCAATCTAATATCACTTTATCTATTAACTATTTTCAAAAAACATATTTACCTATTTTCATATTAACACATTAACTATTTTCAAAAGGCATATGCTTCTCTCTGTGCTTACAGGCAGAAGCTTCTGAGATGAGTGAATGATGAAAGACTTACTAGAAATCAACTATTTTAATCTCGAAAAGAAGGCAGTTATTTAAAATGAAGAGGCCATCATATAATAAATTCCGTTTCAGAAACTCAGAGGAAATAGTTGCTTCTTCTGTCTATGTATGTTAAATGTGCCTTTGGATTTTCTCTTGATTCACTTTCATGTAACTTTATTCAGAAACAGATCCATAATGCAGGTTTAGTATTGTCATTTTTGGATAAAAATCTTGAACTGGTGGTTTGTGAAATTATTTTTTACCCTGCCTATGGCAATTTTTTTTTTTGCAACATCTTTGCCTTCAATATTTATTGCCAGAATTTTAAATGCTGTTATTCCAAGTTCCTAGAAAACTTTGGAGTTCATAAAACAAAAGTGAACTCATAATAATAAGGGATTATTTTCTGTTATTATTTGCAAGGTTTTTAAAGTTTCCTATTTTTCTGAAAACCTTGAAGACTTTACAAACTGTGAACTAGTTTTGCATGTGAAACCATGTTTTATTTAGAGAGGTTAACAGAGGGAGGGGAGAACCAAACTATTCAAGAATATTCTTTTTATTTTACGATAAGTACTGGTACTTATCTCTGCTAACACTGAGTTTATTAGTACTGGGGACAAAATTATTTTCAAAACACTTTTCAACTAGGTATATTTATACCATAAATTTGATGTTATGAGTTTTTAATGTCAACATAATCTCTTTTCTTTTGTGTAATATGTTTTCCTCAGTGTTTATCAAATTATTTATTTCATTCAGAAAGGGTTCATGCCTACATCTCTGATCTTCCCTAAACCACTGGATTTTTGCACATTATGTGAAGGAAGGATAAATATGAACCAACAATTATGGTCCTCTTGTATGTGAACTGAAAATGAGACAGTTTAGTGATTTTTTTTATTCTTCAAATTATTTCATAATAAATGAGATGAACCACAAGATAGGAACCAGATCAATTTCTTCCCTGCGACATCCCATCCATGTTTGTCACATCGTGTTAACACAAGAGGTCCAAAGCAAGAGAATTAACTGACTGGAGATTTTGGCCCTTTCAAACAAGTTATCGGTTGGTTGGCTATTTTAAGAGCTGTTTATATCTGCACTGATTATGACAAGACATATTTAAAAAATGTAAAGATCTGCTTTCTCACTTGGCTAATGCTAAATAGCATCAGAATGTAAAACTCAATGTTCACTATCAAACATTGCTTCTGTAAATGAGGAATTTCCACATTAATTTCTGCAGTATATCTTTAATTTTAAATTATCCTGTAAGGTTAAAATATATAGCATGTTTTTGATATAGATTTCAAAGGACTATAGCTCTTTTCTTGAGATGATAAAAGCGGGATAATCTTGGCAAAATATACTCTGTGGGATAAAGTATAAATTTTTGTTATTCTCCTCCATTTCACCCTAGACTAGGTGCCAGTGTTAGATGCCTCTGTCCATTCATTTTTACCATATGAATCTTTTAAGGAGTAATAATGCAAAGCAGTATGAAATCAGGTGGTCAATGATATCCTTGCATGGGTAGGAGTAGGACAAGATCTATGAAACTGCTTGCATCTACTTGAAAATCATCATGGGAATGAAATTGCAGATCTGTTATATTTGCTCCAGATGTTGTGTTTTGAGGCTTTGTATAGTTTTTTTGGGGACCTTACACTTGTGTGATATGTCAGAGTATGGATGTTATCAACACGTAGAGGCTACAGCACGTGTCTCTACAGTCAAACTGTGCTGACAGTTGGGTGTTTTCCGGACTGAACTGGTATTCAAAGCTTTGGTTTCTTTTTTTTTTTTTTTTAATTATTTTTCAATTATTTTTAAGCTTTTATCCTAACTTGTGTAAAAGATAGACAGTGAATAATACAATTTCAGTAGCACGCATATGCGATTACTGCTCAGCTATTCAGACCTATTTAATGTAGTAATACAACTCAGAAATTTTCATATCATAAAATTGATGTTGTTTCTTTCTTTCTTGGTCGTTTTTTGGCTAAAGATGAGTTTTATTGGAAAAAAAAAGGCAAATTAAATATGAGAGGGTTATTTATAGATTGCGTTGACATACAGTTTTATCCTCTTTTACTGTAGTTGTTTCCTTTGAACGATTTGAGATCAAAAGGAACCAGCCTGTTTGTTGAACTTGGTGCCATGACAGCACAGGAACAGATGTCCATCCAATAATTTCTCTTTCAAGCTCACCACTTAACAAAGGGCACTTCCATGTGTTGAACTAGTTATTTGGTCTTGATCTCAAGTGCTGAAAGATACATGACGTGCTTTCATTAATAATAACTCTCAAATTTTCCTCATTATTTCTAGCCTGAAATTAGTTTACTTGATTTCAGTTTCCACCTTTGAGATCTTGTTATGTCTTATGCTTCTCAGATTAAAAAGCCCTTTGCCATAAAAAGCATTCCTCCCATATAGACTTTTAAAACTGTGTTCAAGCCATCATTTTCTTAATAGCTATCAGGTATTTACAAGATACCACACATGTAAAGGAAACTTTGGCATGTTTGTTGAAAAACAATGTCCGAATAAAAGACTTACTAAAAGAGCAGAGAGCTCTACTATGTTTTGGCTCTACTGGATGACCTCCATAAAAGACAACAGAAATCCTTCAAGAGACTGAAGGATTGCTTGATCCTGTGTTTGGGAGTTGAATGCTGTATAAAACCAAACTAAAACGCAAATTTCTAAAGTTAACAATAAGGAGTTACTTGTAGTGAAAGTCACTCTGAAGTGGCTTTGTCACTTGAAATGTTTGCACAGAAATTGAGAGATTCTGAGAGGACCAGTTCTACTTATAGGTATATGGCAATAGCCCCTTTAATCCCTGTGGTTCAGTAATGAAATGGAATTAGTGAGAAGTAATTATGATTCCAGGAAATGGTGAGAGGAAAATAGTGGAGAGATAGCCATACTGATGTCATCACTTTTTGAAAAATCAGAGCAAACCACTGTCATCAAAACATCTCAAAAGCAGTGAGTTTGTTAAGACATTAACCACACAGTTGATGTGGGTTTTATTTTGAGGTGGTTTGAAAAAAACCCAGAAACAAAGTCTCACTGTAATAATACTTTTATCAGAAACTACGAATCTCCCTACACTCCAACCAGTTAAATGTTCCATAGAAGTTTAGACATGGGACAGAACATCTTGACGCTCTGATGTTGCTGCACTAAAAAAAAAAAAAAGAAATAAAAAAGAGAACATCAGATAAAAATCCTGGCTTGTTTTGTTTTGAAAGTTACTGGGGGATTTTCAGTACCTTTTCATTCCAGAAAATGCAGCATAAGGACTTTGTTTTCAGTTTAGTGTCTAAGGGAAATATCTGCTTTAAAAATAATTGGTGGCAAAAAACACAATTCCCACATGACCCCCAGATCTTTTTCTCTTGATGAATGTATACAGATGAAAGAGAGTAGGTTAGAAACAAAACTCCATAGAGTTTGAATAATAACACAGTGAAGTTTGAACATTGCATATGAGCTAGTGGTATTCTCATCTTGCACAAGATGCAAAGATCAAGATCAGTATGCAAAAGTGCGCTTCAGATTCTTCCCATAGTGAAAATTTACCTCACTGTTTTTATAACTGCACATTACAACAAATACGATTCACAACTACAATAAAGGGTAATTTTTGCCTTCCCTACTCTAAATATACCAAGGTATTGTTGATTTTGAAGAAGAATACTTATACACTGCATAAGGGAGATGTGGGCCCTAAAGGATCACTTGGATTTGAGCTGGCAGCTCAGAAAAGCAGCACTGTTTAAGCCAACATTTCAGTACAATGTAAACTGAAGTCCCAGGGATGTTAGAGAAGGCTTTCAGTTCTTTAAAGCTTAAATGCTGCTCTGGGTAAAGCCATTAAAACAAGTCATCAAATACTGCTTTACCTTTAAAGTTCAGCCAAATAATTTGATCCCCTCAGCAAACAAAATGCAGACACTCATCAAATGCAGTGTAGCATCTGAAATGAAAATATCTCCAAACTTTAAGTAGACTTATTATGGGACTCTTCTAATGGTGTTTGCTGACATCTTTTATATATATATATATATATGGACGTCTTGTGAATGTCACAAAATACAATCTTCAAATACCTTAGCTGAGGCTGGGTCTAAAAAAGCATATTGTTCTGCCCAAAGTTTAGGAAAAAAATTAAGAATGTTTTTTACCTGCTCTCATCTAAACATCTAATTCATGGTATGAAAGAGTGTCTCTATCATTTTCTGTCTGCTTTTACCTGGTCTCATCTAAACATCTAATTCAGGGTATGAAAGAGTGCCTCTATCATTTTCTGTCTGAATGGAAGCCTAAGATTCTTAATTTCATTTTAGATGTCTACATACCAGCAAACAGACCCTGCACCTGCAGTCAGCAGGCACCTCTCTCTGAGCATTTGTGCTTATCAATCCTTCTGTGGGTATCCACTGGTTATCTGGGGTAATGAAATGGGTGATTACAACTAACTACATGTGATTAGTACAGCCTACATAGAAACACCAGCTGATGCTCTCTGTTTTACCAAGTGTAGCAGTGAAGTAAAAAGTGAGAAGTCTTGTGGGTTGTAGGTATACTTTTAGGATGTAGTTTCACAGGATGCTTGCATGGCATACAAAGGCAGCTGAGGTTATTTCTACAGTCCTGTCTTCCTCCGATGTGATTTTTCTCTGTCCCTCCTGTGTTGGTACAGCTGTTTGTGGGTTTGTGGTTTACTGCCTCACTGAGATGAGCACATTAGAAGCAGTGAACAGTGAGGGTTGGACTGGGATTGTGAACTTCTTATGGTAGCTTTGCTGCCAATACTATCATCATCTAAAACTGCAGACTGTGTCTCTTCACACAGGCTCAATAAAATTGATTGTGAGTTTTAAGTGAGCTGCTATTACTATAATTAGTATTTGAATCTCATTTATAATTATCCATATGGTTTTCCTTGTGGTTAATTTTCCCCAAGAATGATACATTTAATTAACTTAGCTATCCTTTAAGTGATTATCTTGTTTTTTAAAAGCATCAAACATCCACATGTAAGTGTGGATGTCCTGAGTTCTTCAAGACCATGCCACTGTTCTGTTGCCATTTCATGCTCCCTTCTTGACAGCAGACACATGCTCCACAAATGTTAGTTAATAGCAGCTAAAGTACATGAAAAGGTTGGGTGTTTTATATATGAAAAGAATACACCCATACACCCCATTTTTAAATTACAGTATTCCTTAGGGGGGAACATCTACCCAGAGGATAAGCTCCAGAATAAAACTGAGGTAAAAAGACCCTTCACAAGTCCTCTTATTTTGGATGACCTATAGGAGCTGCTGGTAAGGGTCGGCAGGAACACACTGTTGGTTAGAGTAACTAATTCAAAGTTGTTCTTGAAGCGTCAGGTGCTGACATCACCAGAGAGCAAACTACTGAACTTGTTTGTATATGGCTCAAGGTAGAGAAATATAATGAAATTAAAAAAGCTTCTTATTGTTAATTCTTGAATAATGTGACTTTTATAGATTATTACTTTTTGTAGTATTTGTTTCTGAAACCTAAGTTGCACTCAGAAATTAATGTTTCCTCCAGTAATAAGGCTTTCTAATCAAAGATTTGCTCACAAAATCAATTTGATGACCAGTGTTCATTCCTGAATCCTTTATAAGTGGCTTAATTCCTAGTTAGGCAATTTAAAAGGTGCCTTTCTCAAAATCATACTCTACTGTACATCTCAGAGTATTTCAGGAACTTGTGTTTACAGAGGAACAAATGAAAGTCAGTTTTAGTCTGATGAAGAAAGTAGCTGGATGTTCAGCTGATGCAATGTGAGCTCAAGATGTTCTCTTTATTGTCATCTGCCAGTTTGAGTGTTTTGATAATTTTTCATTGCTTCTTCCAAAAATGCCTGGGTTATTTTAACAATACAATGAGGAGATCAAGAACTCAAGGGGTGTCCATGGAGCTAACATGACTATGGAACATTCATGCTCACACAGTGAACAATTCCAAGATTGTACCAAGATCAGAATCTGTAGCAGTATCTTGTGTTATTTACAAATAATATCAGTGAGAGGAGTGAGAGAGGAAAAAACGGTATGACAAAAGGTAAAATATAGAGGTCTAGTCAAAGACGGACACTTTAGACATGTTTTCAATACTTATTATGATGTGCTGATTGCTACATATCCCATGTTTAAAATTTTATTTATTTAATGGTTGGCTAATTGCAGACAAAGAAGCAGGTATTCAGGGAGATATAGGTTACTTCTCTCACTTTTCAGTCTGGATCCCTGTTGAGTTATATAATCTTTTTCTGACTAAATTTACCAATCTGAAAGGAAAGTGGTAATAATAAAATTTAACTTAACTTGTAGTAGATTTTCACATGTAGAGATGACAATTGCTCCATCAGAGATAATGTTTAGTATAATTTTTCTCTGCCTGGCTTTTTTTTTTGTTTCTCTTCTGGGATACTCATCTCAAGTTTGGTTTTAAAGATAACTTACAGCAGATTTATTAGTCATTTATAGTTCATATTCAAATAAGGAATTAGTGACATTCTAAATAATATTTGGAAGATCTCCATTAGATTAGTAATAGCAATAAGGCACAATATTCTACAGCAGTTTCACAGTATTTTACAGCGGTTTTCCTTCAGAAGCACAGGATAAGAAAGCTATTTGTTTCTGTTGATGCAATATGATCCTAAAGCTAAACAGTTCTGAAAATAAAGTTTGTTTAAGGGCAAAGAATTGGAGGAATTTATGGGATAACTAGATATCTAGTTATCCCATAAATTTGAACTAGAGTTCAAACCTTCAAGTAGGTAGATGGGAATATAAAGGGGTCAGACTACTGTCCCTGTGAGGAGTGGCTGAGGGAGCTGGGGGTGTTTAGCCTGGAGAAAAGGAGACTCAGAGGTGACCTTATCACTCTCTACAGCTTCCTGAGAGGTGCTTGTAGCCAGGTGGGGGTTGGTCTCTTTCTCCAGGCAGCAACTGACAGAACGAGAGGACACAGCCTTAACCTGCGCCAAGGGAAATATAGGTTGGATATTAGGAAAAAGTTTTTCACAAAAAGAGTAGCAACGTACTGGAATAGTTTGCCCAGGAAGGTGGTGGAGTCACATCCCTGGATATGTTTAAAAAAGACTGGATGTGGCACTTGATGCCATGGTTTAGTTTAGGTGTTAGGGCTGGGTTGGACTAGATGATCTTGAAGGTGTCTTCCAACTTAGAAATTCTGTGATTCTGTGATTCTGTGATTCTACATGGGTATCCTAAGACTGGAGCGGAAGGGCAGGATCCACTCCCTTGCTCTGCTGGCCATGCTTCTTTGGATGCAGCCCAGGAAATGGTTGATTTTCTAGGTTGCAAGTGCTCATTGTTGGGTCACGTTGAGCTTCTTGTCTACAAACATCTTCAAGTCCTTCTCCCCAGGGCTGCTCTCAATCCATTCTCCACCCAGCCTAGACTTGTGCCTGGGATTGCCCTGACCCAGGTGCAGGAATTGCCCTTGGCCTCGTTGAACTTCAGGAGGTTTCAAAGGCCCGCTTCACAAGCAGCTCAAGAGCCCTCTGGATTCCCATGAGCAATACATTAGCTATAATTTACAATATGTTTTCCCTAATACTTTGTAATTTTCTGCTGGGATATGATTCATTTTATGGAGACATATATGAGCACTGGTATTGTAAAGCCTTACCAGAAACACTTCTCCACTACTGTTTCTAATAAAAGGCATTTCCCCTGAAGCATGGAAGGAGAGATTTTGAAGCAATTGGTCTTTTCATGTGTTGTGGCACTATGGGCTAGGTAATGCACAATTTCCATGTAATTTAAGTTTTCCTTTCTAGCTGTTTCATAAATGTAGGGGAATTTTTTTCTTTTTTTTTTCTAGAAGGTCATTTCAATCTTTGAAGTCAAGCAGCCTCAACAGATTATTGTCTACCTTTTACTTTCTACCCTATAGCCTGTTGCCTCCTAGCTGACTTTAAATATTTCCTTATAACAACTCACTGCTCCAGAGTGATATATATACTTTCAATTGCTGTCCTGATGCATATGAAAAACTGGTCTTGGCTCCGGTCTGACAAACTCAGCAACACTTTTTTATTTTTTTTCATTGAGATATGAATAAAAATTGGTTGTATGTATCATAAAATGTATGAGGCGAACCAACTGATAAGATAGGAGTATAGTTTTCATAAATTCCAGTTCTCATCTAGTTGTGTATGGATTTCAGAATTATTTTAAATGTATCAGTCAATGGCCTTGGGGGAAAAAAAAAGTGAAATTTCCCTAGAAATACGATCTTTCTTTATTGTCTTAATTATAATCAATTATCTACTATACACAGTGAATGTCAACTTAGGAACACGAGAGGCTGAGTATTAAGAGTATATTCATTTGATATGACACTGAGACACAATAGTAGCAGCAATTTAGAGGTGAACATTTCTGGGACAAATTCAATCAAGAAATACATTTCATTTCTGTGATATTCAAGAGGAAGCACTCCCTACAGTGTCTGCTGTACTGCAACTTCTTTCTTGGTGAATCCAGAGATCTTGAGTAAATACATGTGAAGAATCATTTGTACTGTAAAAATCCAACAGTCAGTAAAAGAATTTGAACTGAATATAGAAAAAAAAAGTGAGAAATGAGGGAATGTCTTCTCCTACTTTCAAGTATCCCTGAGATATGGAGGAAACAATACTCACTCAATCCTTTGAAAAGACTTTTACAGCAGTGACAAAACTGCTATCTAGGCAAGCCTATTTCTAGTGTAATCACTCTGGTTTCAGAGGTGTGCCTATCAACTGCTGGTCCTGCAAAAAGATATTGATGACCATCTAGAGGTCTTACATAGAGCTACTCTGGATGCTAAAGTGAAACTGTACAGAACTAGATTTGTGCAAGCCATGCAAGCAAGAGTACAATACATTTCCATCTGCTTGAATGGATTTTTGGATCAGGAACATAAAATAACTGCCAACACAGCTTATTGCTTTGCATTTCAGAGCTATTACTTGTTGACTGGGGTAGCTCAAAGAGTGAAATTGGACTGCATTTTGCACTGCAGTACAAATTTTCAACTTTTTTTTTTTTTAAGGAAAATGGGTACAGAAAGTGTATCATTAACATCTGAAAGCCAAGCCGTGCACTATAAAAAATGCTTGCAAAGTATGTATTGGCATTTAACCTTCCAGTTTCATCAAGTTTTAACTCTTACACAGGAAAAGTTAATTACATGGTGCTTTAAGTCTTCATAAAAGGTCAATTTGCTGGTACTATACAGTGTAGCAGCAGAGGTTGGAAAGGTAGCATTTTGAATAGGAACATTCTTTTAACAGTTGATTGGGGCAAATCATAAGAGGTTCATAGTGCATGCTTGGTAATGAGATTCAATTATTTCCAATGAGAATTTTAAGCCCCCTTAGAGACACGACTTTTGCTTACTGTAAGCAAAACTAATCTTAGAAAGTATAAAAATGTCACTCACCTTTTTATTGTGTTGGCATAGAAAAAGGTCAGATCTAATAAAGATCACTCTTCTTGACAAATAACACTTAATGTTTCTTTACCTTCAGCTTATATTATGTTGTAAAATCAGATTACTGGTGTGATAGCCTAGTGGTACTTGACCAATAAAAAATTGGTCCAGTACTGCTACAGAATGTATACATAAGTGTCTTAATTAAAATATTAGTTTAAGTAACATTAGTGGCTGCTGGATTTTTTTGTTTCCTGAGACACCAAGTCCAGCAAATTTACTAATACATGAAAAATGGGGGAGGGAGGGTTGTCCTCTGGACTGTGAAATCATGCAATAAAGCTAAAAAGAAAAATGTATTTCCATCGGAGTATACTCCCTGTATAGTAGACTATCATAAGAAATACACCTACCTGAATTCAATTCACAGCATTAGGAGAGAAAAAGAACCCCAAGCAAATAAATACAGCAAAAACCACACAAAGAGTCCTTGGTTAATATGAGAGAGAGAAGGATGGGTTAGTGGCTTATGATTTGGGGTACTTGTGTTCAATTCTCCATTCTGCCATCATCTTCTATTGTAAAGCTAAGTCACTTTCACTTAGATTCCCAGAAGAGCTTTGAAGAATGTAGGCTTAGTTCAGGCTGTAAAGGATGCTGATACAAATGTACATATGTGTCAAAAAAAAGTGAAAGTCCAAAACACCCAAGTTCATGCTAACAACTAGTACCCAGAGGAAATTCATTGAGGAAAAAAAAACAGTGCATGTAAAGTCAACATGAAAGGTGTGTCCAGGAACGTGTAAATTAAGATTATGGCTAGATTGTTTCTTTCTGTGATGTTAAAACCAGGTAGTGGCTAAAGCATTTGTACTCACGTGCGCTCCTGGGCAAATCTTACATATGACTTCATCTTAAAATACTTCAGTCTCTACTCTCTCTCGTGATTAAAAAAAAAATAAAAAATAAAGCACACAATGAACAGAAGTGCCTGAAAATCCCCTTCAAAGTTCCTCATCTAAGCTAAGATATTAATATAGACTAATTTAATGTTATATCATTGGAAAATGGTGAATTGTAGTTATGGATGGATAAATAGGAATGTCAAGAAGTCAAAGTTAATTATTCTGCATTTATTGAATATGATGTCTTTATAAATAAAAAATTAATTTAAGAATAAAAAATTAAGGACTGTCAGAAAAGTCTAAAATAATTATTCTGCTTAAGTTGACACTTGAATATTGTGTCAAAGTTTGGGGATACACACCTTATCACACAGGTGGACGAGTAATACAGAAGGCAGAGGAAACTACCAATGATCAAAAAACCAGAAAACATAGCTAAAGGTAAACACTCATGTGAATTTAAATTTTTTTTCCTGGAAAGTGGAGTAAGACTTCTGTTATAGAGAGCAATTTATTGTTTTCCATGTTACAAAGGATAAAAAGAGGAAAAAAACCCCAAACTATTGGCTTCTTTTACAAGAACTGGAGTGATAAAAGAATATATTAAACTAGTAAATAGCCATTACCATAACATTGAGGAACTTTCTTCATTGGGGATTTTTAAGAGCAGGGATGACATCAAATTTTCGAGGAGTTGCAGGATTAGCAGTCTTGCACATTATCTTTTCCCAGTATGTTAGGTAACTAAATGCAATTTAGCTGGGAATTAATAGTCTCTTAAGCAATCCTTCAGAAGGTGTAAGAAGTTGTGAGGAATACTGAGATTTGGATCAATAATACAGCAGAGTCATGAAATCGATGGCAACAGCAGAGTCCACAAGCCTGAAAATCAAATTTTACATGTCTAAAGCTGCAGCCCAAAGCAGAAGTACTTACTCAGGAGTAAGTGAATTTCCCAAGTAGAAGCACAGAGAAATTTGAGATTGAAAAGAGGAACTGAATTGGCATTCCACCTCTCCTTCTAACCTATAGCTTTGATTTTTCCTTCATTCCCATGATGTAGTTGATCCATATCTGAACAGTATGCCCAGCAAACTCAAGTGCCAGCACTTTTCAAAATGGCTCTCAATCTCAGAGTTGCTGTTTCAGTCACTGCCACTTCAGTCCCCAGTCACATATCAGCCATTTTCTGATCCTAAATCTCCCTCTGGATTATATTTATATCATTATTACTGGTACAATGTATTAATTTTAGTCAAGATAACCAGTGAAATCTATTTAGATTTTTCCATATGCTTAGAAAATTTAGTAAAACTCTGTTTTAAGTCAATGTAGGAGCCTTAGTTCCTTCTGATTGTGTCCTGATAGTGCTTTTTCCCCCTCTGTCTTTCACTAAGGTAGTTGCTTCCATGAATGAAGTTTGATGAAAGTGCTTTTAGCACATACAGTTCAGTTATGAGTTGTCCATGCTGTTCCTGCTAACTAAATAGAGAGGAAATATTTGTTGGGTTTCTAAAATAGGGAAAAATTAACTTTCTCAAGGCTTCTTCATTTTCAGCTTAAGCCTAAATTTGCTAAAATGACAGGACAGAATCTCTGCTTCCAGGCCACTTAACAAAAGTGTCTTCAAGTGTAAACCAATGTTTTCCAAAGCTTATAGAGACCAGAAGTGTGAAAAGCTGCTCAGAGTGCTAAGAGATGCATGCCCTTTGGGCACCCTTAAAAATTAGTTGGTTTAAACACCTGAAGCATGCAGCACCATCTGCACAGGTCATGATCAACCTCAAATGGAAAAAAATAAAGAAAAAGACATTTGCTGCTACTCTAGGGGAAGCACAATGTTCAGTAAAAAGAATACAGATCCCTCTCCTTTTATCTGTTCCCTTCTTCTTCTGCATATTTGTTGAATATTCTTTGCCTACTGACATGATAATTCAGCCCATTAGTATTGTTTCCTCCATGGCAAGAGCACTGTGATGTCTGATTGCTGTCCTACATGTGACAAGGCTCAGTCTGAAGCACGTATTACATCTGGGGACTCCGTACAGATTTCTGTGGATAAAACAATCCCTGTGAGCAGGAGACACTGGATATATCCAGTGATATATCCAGGGATATATATCCATCCAATCCCTCCTGCCAGGTGAAGAGCAGCAAGTCTAAACACAGCTTAGGATGTGATCCCTTGTCTGGTCAGTAAAGAAATGTTCTAGGAGGAAATGGAAAAGTCTGATCGTGGACTTAGTCACTGCTGTGAAGTGCAAGGTATACACAAACACACTTCTAGCAAGCAATATGATATTTACTGGTATGAATACATCTCTAGTAAACCTTGTGGGATCTATAGAATCCATTGAGTGCTCATGTTAGAGCAGAATTCCTCTTCAAATCACTCTCAAATAACTGATAACACATTTGTGGTAATGTCTCAGCCTGGTTTTGCCAGGTGCTGTGTTCTAAAGAACCTTTAGCTTTCAGTACAAATAGATTAAGTTTATTTTCTTATGATTTGAGGCTTGCTATTTAACATATATCAGTATTATGGGCATGTCAAAATATTTCTAGAGCTGTTTGAATAAAAAGTTTGGATCTGGGAATACATAATGGGCACAGATTCTTTTTCATCTGTTAAAATTTATAAAGACCACATTTTTGCAACAATTTGTTTTTCACCTTTGGTTACATGTGCTATCCCTATTATTGGCAGAATTAAGCTTTGTATTTTAAGAGCATATAATTCCCTTATTGCAGCTCAGTTTATGGAAAAATAATTATAAAAAGCAAGTATCTGTTCATAAGTTTAAAGGACTGATACTTCTTTTTAAGAATATAACAGAAATAAATAAAAAGTTTTTACATTACGATGTAGAACAGGTTTACTGCATCAGATCATAGTTCATTTATTTATAGAGTACTGTCTATAGCAGAGGCCTAAAAGAAGTGACTAAACATAACAAGGCAATCAAACAACTATACTTTCTTCACTAAATCCTGCTAGTCACTTGAGTTCTGTATCATACAGAATTCTGGACCATGAAGAAGAAAGGAATTGTTTGCTTTTAGTAACTCTTGTGTCTTTTTTTGGTTTTTTTTCCCCACTGATGTTTCAGACTACTCTTTGACTTGATAAAAATGTTTGAAGTCCACGATGTTCTGCAGCAACAGACTCCCAACCTTAACTCCAGCTATGTGGAAAAGCTTTTCAGTATGTTTCTGCTACATTTTCCATTCTAGTAATTTAATTTTATGTACCGTGGGGGGGGGGGNCTGCTTTTTCACTTATTTTTGTGTTACTTTTATTTCATATATTACTATCACATTCACCTCCACTCTTCCTTTTTTTCAGACCAGAGGCTTCTGGTCTCATTCCGTAGCTTTGATCATCTCAGTCATGTTCTCTGATTCTTTTCTTTTTCTAATATATATTCCTGGAAAGAAAAGGGCTCAAAGAAAGATGATATTCATGTTGCTGAGGTTACAGAGTGGCATGATGATTTCTGCCATGTTGTTTATCCTTTGATGATGTTTGATTTGGTGTTGACTGCTCTTTAGCTTTGAAATTACATTTAATGGAATTATGGACAGTAATTTTCCCCAAGTGGTAATGGCTAATTGATACTCTATATTTTGTTTGCAAAGTAAAGACTTTTTTTTTTCATAGCCCTCTTTGTAATCAGTTATATCAAGTTTTATCTGCCATTCTATGTGCAAATCTTTCAAGGTGAAATTCAACTGGTGACACCTGAGCTCTTTGCCTTTGGCTCCCTTTATAAGCAATGGAGACAGACATTTTTAAGTGATGATTTATGCCATGACTTCATTGCAATGAGATGTTACTACATTAAAGTGCCAATTTCCTTCCACGGACTGTAAAAATGGAGCAAATATCTCCCTGCACTGCAGATCCCCAAGTTTGGTCAGATGAATGGAACTCTCAGTATTATGAGTTTCTCTATGTTTCTTCTCAGTCATTTTTTTTCAGTTCTATTGCTCTAAATGGCTTGGTTTGATCAACAAGCTTTATTTCTTCCATATTAACTAATTCTCTAGGTAATTTATGAAGATGTCAACCAGTATAAGTTATGAGGACAAATCTCTAACATTCCAGCAATTTCTGCTCCCTGTGGGACTTCAGTAATAATCTTCCCTATATTCTCAAAACTGATAATCTATTTCTAAACACTGCTTTCCATATTTTCACCTATTTATATTAATTTACAAAGTAAATTTCTTTCTGTCTTGCAGAAGCTTAGTTTCTATAGTTATCAATAATTGGAGCTTTATCAAAAGCCTTCAGCCACCCAAGAAGTTAGGCAATAGTAACTTACCCCATTTCTAGCAACAAGCTTCTTGGTACTTTCAGAGAACTGCGAGTGGATTGTAATACACGACTGCCTTTGGAATTCTTGTTTCTCTTACCCAATATTGTTTGTATTTTATAGGTATCTGTTAGCTCTGCTCAGAATGGTACCTTCAACCAGCCTATATATACTTCTTTAATATCTTAAGAGCATACAAGTTCAACAGGCTAGCAGGTGTGTTTATTTAAAGAATCTTCCACAACAAAATAAGCTAACTAGTTTTCATGCCTTTAGCAAGTTCTTTTTCAGAGCTGGTTTGATCTGCCCTATATATTTTTCCTGCCTGTATTTGTGTCCTTGGTGAACATGAGTATAGCTTTCTTAAGGACTGCCATATTTTGAATAGCTTCCTTTGTCCTCCTCTCCCATCTTAATGCCTTTTTTTTTCCTTTTTTGTTTTTTTTTCTGTAATATTTTTAGATTGCCATAAAACTTTCTGACCGACATAGACGTGCTTAGAGTGCCTACAATGATGTCCTTAATCTCTACACCACCTGCAAATGTTTAAGTATTTTAGCTCTCAGTTCTTTTGCAACAAGCCTATACTGTACTAGCCAACCTTTATGAAGTTCAGAGCTCTTGAGTTCTTCATTCACTTATCAGGATTGTCAGCTCTAAACATCTTGGACATAATGTAACACACGTTCTTTAATAATACAATTTTAAATCAGCTTTTTTTTTCTATCCTGGATCAAGTCTGGATCAAGTCAAGTGCTGGGTTTTTTTCCTTTGATATGACTGACTACCTGAAACAAGAGGAGTGCACTTATAATACCCAAGAATTTCACCATCAGACTGTGATGTGACATTTACATAGGTACTGAGGACAATTGAAGTCTCTTATTTTTATTGTGCTTCCTGTCCTCAGGAAGGAGCACATAACTCCTGCCCACGCCAGTATTTTTTAGTCTATTGCTGTTTTACCAGAACCTTTTTCATCGTATTAATTATGCTTATAATTTCCTAGGGTTTTGATCCCTGTATACAGTATCTTGACCTCTTATATGCAAGATTAGAGACTATAAGGGATACGAAAAGGAAGAATTGTTTGTGTGTTTTATTTCAGGGTGGAAAATATTTTAGAAGTTCGGGCAATCTCTGCATTTTGTGTAGGTGATTATTCCAAGGTCACCTGATGAAAGCCCTTAGAGAACCAGTGGGGAGAATTAACGGTGGTTGAAAGACAAACCAAGCAATGTGATGTTGCAAGGACCTTTATTGACAGAAGGCACAGATATTTATACTGCTTTAGCTTCTGCATAACAATTTCCACTTGTTCTGTCTATGTGTAATTTAGCACGTGGCAGGCCACAATGTATATGTTTTTCTTTTGTGCAATTGCTTATCACAGCAGGCTGTTCTGGTTTTTGGGGGGTGGACACAGTTTCTGCAGTTCCTTCTTTATGCATCTGTCTCAGTTTCTGCGCTTCTTTCCCAAAACTCTTGCTGTGCAAACTTCAGCAATTCAAACATATTGTTCGTGTAATTTAACTCATTCTGCTCTGCAACAGAAAATGAGTGTAGATTTTTGAATCTTAATTGTGCGGTTCAATTTATTAATTTTAAACCAGCTAATTGTTGCAAATAAAAATGAGCAATAAAAATGCACTAGAGATCAATTGCCAGATACAGAATTGTCTGATGTCCATCTAAGTGATAACTGGTGACTGACTGGAAAGTGATCACAGTTATTTTTTGCACAGGGAGCACATTAGCCACTTAACACGGCATCATGACTCTGGTACTCTTTTTGAAAAAGTCTTTTTTCCTTCTTCAGTCACAAAATCCTCACCCCTTTCCAACACCAAAAATAGGCACCTGTGGGAAAATATAATTAATTGTGCTATCACACAGCAGGAGATGTAAATTATCCTTTAGATTATAGACAAAACACCAAATATACTATGGCTCTGGGTTACCACTGTTATTTTGGGCAACTCACCAGGGTTCATATTATTATAGAACTGTCAGATACAATCGTCCTACTTCTGCTAATTGACCCTCTGTGAATTTTCAGCACCTGAGCAGGGTTTTGCCTAAACCACCACATTCTTTAGGAAAATGATGTATTGCAAAAGGCAAAGCATTGTTGCACCTGAATTTGTCATCCAAAGCTGAGCAGACAACAACTTATTTATAATGGCACTCTGTCATCCTTCAAGCCTCAGTGGAACCCTTAGCAAGTGAATCGCTATTTTAGGACATATGTCTCATGCTTCCAGTCTAAGCAAATCTGAATCTTACTTCTAGCTGCATGCAAAGCATTTTCATAATGTCCTACTTTGATCAAACAAAACCTATGTATGAGACTAAGCTATTTACTCTACATTGGCATTGAGGGTCAAAGGTGGATGAGCAAATCTAGTTTAGGTAATAAAAAAAATCATATCTTTCAAAAAAAGGCTATTGTTTTCTCAGTTTAGAACAGGTAGGAATACCTCTGCCTGCCTACAGCTACTACAGTCACAGTGTGCACATACAGTGATGATCTGGTGTCCTCACACTCCTGTACTTTGGCAGATGGACACCTCTCAGGGTGTCCTTTGTGGCTACTGGCCAGTGAAAAACATTGAAATGCTTTTGCTGTTTGTCTATCAGCTGTGTTACTTGTAGAAATTGAATTGAATTAATGCAGCACCCCTTCTAAGCAGAGACATGATGGCAGCAAAGAGAAAAAGTGTCATCAGCATTGTCCTTGTACTTCTCCCTGTGCTGAAATGAAGGCTCAGGATTGCTTCTTTAGAGTAGACCCTTGTTCTTTTCATCAGGGACACAGCCTTACTCCTCCACGATCAATTCATCCTCCACTGATCCCAGACGCATTGCAATGCTCAAGCCATTGAACCCAGACTGATTTTCCACATATACTTTCACCCTGCAAAGGAAACAAAGGTTCCCCTCCATGCCCTCAAAATCATGCCAGGCAAACACGTTTTGTCAACTACAATTAACAATCAATGTTTCAGTGTGGACTAAAGACTGAATATGTTAAGGGGGCCTTACTGGACTTTGTAATGCATTCAATTTTTGATGATTTAAGAACTCTAGTACCAAGCATACCTTCATTATCAGGTGGCTCAGTTGACTACTTTTTCACCAAACTCTCTACAAAGTCAGAGAAACTTTAGGAATACACTTTAGATTAAAAGCTTTAATGTCACTTACACAGAATATATAATTTTAACAAGTTAGGGGAAAAAATGCTTATTAAATTTTAATTTGCTAATCCTTGCTTAGTTAAACCAATAAAATAAGCAATTACCTGTTGAGACATAAATTACTTTCTTCAGAGGATAAATAAATGTCCTTTAATATTTTCAAATATTATTAAAAGAACATATTGATTGACAGATAAGTTATCTCTGCTGCAATATCAATGTTACAAACAAAAATGAATACATGTGCCTAGACATAAATGTCCAAACTTTCACAGAAACTTTAGGAATTGGGATCATTTCCTGAAGAAAAAAAAATGCAACTCAAGTTGGGAGTCTTATGGATTGAAAATCTCATGACAGCTGACTACCTTACAAGATTTGCTTACATTTTTTCTTGTTTTCCACCAAGCAATGCTATAGAAACATGATTATAAATCTGCACCCACCCCTGCCCTTTAAAAGAACTGCTCTGAAGTGAATAAGAATCATGGGTATGACCTTTCAAAGGTAGAATATGACCAATTAGGGAGAGATTTTCTAATGTTCCCATGAGTAGGAACAACTGTGCAGAGCTGGAGTCTGGAGATGAAAAAATTATAGCTATAATCTTCCATAGAGCCTGGATGCTGTTAGAGGGATGGCTATAAGGTAGGGGATGTCAGGACTAATTAAATCTAGGGGCAGAGCAGATAAGTTTATCTTTCCTTATTGTTTAACAAACAATGACATTTAATTTGGAAGACTGAATATACAGAAGCAGGATGCAGTAAGTGTAGCTGGTACTTACAAGCAGGAAAACAGAGTAAGTATTTGAGGTTTCTGGTTAGGGACTGAGCATGCCCTGGCAGGAGTGATTTGGTTTGAATCTTGATTTAGATTTGCCAGTATGATGTGTAAATTAAGTGCAGTGTTATTGGTCCACACAAAATTAAATTAAACAAAGAAAAACAGTACACTATTTAGATCTCATTGAGCGCTATCTCACTCATTGTGATGGATCCACTGTAAGTTTATTAGACTGTATCAAAATCACTCCATATTGTATGTTGCATATCCTTTTCCTTACAAAAAACATTTCCAGACCTCCTAACACATATTAAACAGTCTTTAACCTCTGGCAAGCTGTTTTTGATTATTGCATTTAAATAATAAGACAAAATATATAACAAAAGCGTAAATTTGTGTTGTTTAGGTTGTATGAAACAATTCAAACAAGACAAAAGACAATTAATGTCACCAAGAAATACAGAAAAATGTTTAAAATGTCTTACGACCATTGTAACTGTATAATACTAAAACCCAGTAATGCTAATTTAAGATACAGCTGTCTATAAGAAACTCTCTAAAATATTATGTAGACATACATAAATATGTTTTATAGGATGAACAGGTTAAAAATGTTAGATAATGTGATTATTCTGGTTTCAAAACCTATTTTCAAAACTGCTGAGTACTGCTTCCTCTTACTTCTGTGGAAACTCCTGGGTGCTTGGCATTTTATAAAGCAGATCACATTGATGATTTAAACAGTTAAACCTGTGGGAGTTACATTTTATTGGCAGTGGTAAAAATATGAGCGTGTATCACCACTAATCATATTATCAGCAGCATGCTTTGCAGTAACAAATGACTCTGATTCTCTTCTAAGGAGAGCTAGTCATTGTGGCAAGCTGTGCATGGAAATTAGGTGCCCATAACATAATTTTCTGTTCTCTAAGGAGCTTACAGTAGACCACATTGTGGGACTCAATCTCAAGCAAAAAGCCAGAGAGTAAGAAAGGAAACGTAATACTTTATAAACCAAATCAAATAACAATAAGCAATTACTACTTAAAAAATTACATCTGATGCATTTTTTTTTCATACTACAAAGCTTTTGCTGCAATTGACATGTATTCTCAACACCTACAATCAGAAACTTGGCTGCTGCCACACCTATAGACTAAGCCCATGATGAGAACCACAGTGCAATGCACCACGTTGCACTTTGGCTTTGCCTGGACAGAAAATATTCTTCCATATCATTGGATCCATTAAAAATTTATTGTTACACACAGTTTCCAAGGCACTGCCTTAATTTATACCTGTGGTCTAACACTAAAGGTATCAGATTCAAGTCAGTGTTGATGGGATTCTCATATACAAACAGCTGCTTCAGGGCTTTTGGGGCATAAAGGCAGGCAAAAACTCATTCTGCATTCACTAAGGATCTTCATTAAGATATGTGCTGGTGAAGCTTCTAGGCGTAGCAAAGAATTTGGCAGGGCAGTAGGGCAGAAAGGAGCTCAAGAGCGAAGGTTGTTCTATTGAAAAAATCATCTCTGGATATAGGCATGGACTAGGTGCAATAGCAGAGTAGCAGCATATCATTGAGCTTAATTTGGGCAATCCAAAATTAAAGATGTAAATTTGCATGCTGGCTCTGTGGGTAAAAGGTTGTAGTATATGGAGATACATACATGCAGTTTTTCAAAAGTTCACACTTCTTGCTTGACTTTGAAGGAAAATGGTGTTGATTCATCTCACCAGCTTATAGGCACTTCTTTGGAAAAAGAGATTATTCTCTTCAAGTGAGAGATAAAGAGCGAGCTAGATGTCTTCAGAGGAGACTTCAGCCCCTCGAGGATCCTACCTGGGGCTGGATTTGCCTGTCTTTGCCTTTTGCTGCATTAAGGACAGCACTGTTTCTTGTGCTAGCACTTCAGGCCGAGTGAGATGAATCTGGGCAAAGCCATTCAAATCCTCTGCTGAGTCAAGAGAGATTGATGCTTCCACACCAGATCTCTGTAAATAAATAGCAGTGATAGAAACCAAATTTTTTTCCTGGAGATTTCTGAAGATGATCAGAAAAACAAGCAATGTGACACTATCACTAATCATTGACTTGGCATTTTTAAATTTCCCTGTTTTGTCACAGCATGCTCACAGAGTTTCGCTTATAGAATCATGTTGGCATTTTAGAAGGAAATTCCATAGTGTCATACTTCTGCATAGACTCAAATGTTTACCTGCATATCCCCTTAGTCATACGTTAGTCATATTTGTCTACACAGGGTGTTATTTAAAAACAAAATCACTGATCTATACAGAACACTCTTAATGTTAGTATTTTAAAATATAAAAAGATTGTATCTTCAGTGCTAAGAAGCAAAAAATAACTTTTTTGACTACATAGATGACAGATTCTTAGAAGGCATCAAGCTTGCTATGCCTCTGTAGATCTAGGCTGACTTATGTCAGCTAATGCCTGACCTGCCATTGATGCTACTTTCAGTCCATTAACCATCTCACTATTTGCATTAGTAACATTGACAGTTGCAACATTATTAAAAAAAGCTTTCCCACACCTTAACATGACCTTTCATTTTGATTTCAGATGCACTGACCCAGATCCTAAAATAAGACAGCTTTTACATTTTTATAATTAATTCTTGAAGTGAACACATTGTTTGGTGTCTTCATATGCAGTGATAGGACAAAGGGTAGTGGTTTTAAACTGACAAAGGGCAGGTTTAGATTAGATATTAAAGAGCAATTCTCTACTATGTGGCTGGTGAGGTGCTGGAATATGTTGTCCAGGAAAGTTGTGGGTGTCACATTCCTGGAAATGTTCAAGACCAGACTGGATGGGGCTTTAAACAACCTGGACTATTGGAAGATGTTCCTACCTATGGCAGGTGGATGGAACAAGATGAGCTTTAAGATGATCCCTTCCAACACAAATCATTCTATGATCTGCAGACTTTCACCCAGTATAAGGACTGACTACTCCTGACAGACTGCAGCTCATTTCCTGATGTCTTTTTCTTGCAAATAATCGCTATGGAGCAGAACCATGAGATTAGCTTAATATATTATACAACATCAATCAGTGTAGCTCCACTTGTCGGGGTGCGTGCCTCTNATACATGCAGAACTTCTGAAGAAACATCTTTAATTCTGCATACTGAAGATGCACGTTTTCATTTGTTTAGAATGTTTACAACTGCAGTTTCTTACTGACCATCATATTTAGCTGTCCAAATAACTTCACAAATAAACCTTCCAGCATGAATAATGAATGTGCCAGCCGTGTTGATTTTAAAATGCTTGTCAACACTTTAACATCTGAACATCTATGTAAATGCAAGCTTTTAGCAGAATTTGAATTTAACAAATTACAGTTTGTGACTCTAATTTATGAGACCTATGTAAATACCTAAGATTTTTATAGCTGCTCCCGCTTAAATTAATCACAAATTTCTAATTATGCCTTTTTCAGCTGCAGGATATGCAAATTTAGTTGCATAAAGAAAGGAAGCATTCAAGAATAGATTGATTTCACAAACATTGTGCAGTATCATTTTTAAACAGGAGAGTGCAGCCTTTTAACCTACTACAGACCTAACCGGTCCACATCTGTTTTGTTTCTACTAAAATACAAAATACGACAGAAAAAAAAAGAATTAACTATATGCTTACTCAGAGAATAATTTATATCCTTATGACTGGCTGTACACAGTGCATATCTGTACACAACTGTAAAGGAAACACAAGGCAGAAATTTAAAAATATTCTAAAGGATGGGCCAGTTTGTCATACTGCAGCTCCAACACGTCAAGTGAGGAAGGAGTCTTACATGCACCTTACTCACAACAGAAATATTTGTTACAATAGGGTTTCTGCACCCAAGTGGACTTTGCCCTGAAGGTAAGCAGATCCAGGAAAGATTTGTTTTGCCAACAGTAGCAGTGGGAGTTGGGAATTGAAAGCCCTATGTATTTACAGTGGTTACTCTAGAGTATTCATTCTCTTTTCTCAGCTGTGATGACAGTGTTGGATTTAACGTCTAATTGTATTTTTTCTTTTAAATTAATCTAGCTAGTAATTAATTCATTTTTATGTTTAAGTTGCTGGTCAGAAATATAATGTTTTTCACCCTTATGGAAGAAATTCGGTTTTTGATAGAACTGTAAAAAACCTAAAACTTCAAGCTTCCTTCTTTTTTGAAGGGCATTTTTTGGGGCTAGATTTGTGATTCTCGCATGTATATTTATGCTTACAGTTCCTTCCACTCAGCCCTTCTCAGACTTCATCTCCACTACTTCCCTTGGATTTGGGCCCTATAGATTAAGGTGCACCTTGGGGAGAGTCCAGCAGAGGCCAGAAAAAGGCCCCCAAGCTGGCCAGAATGCAGGAGGAGAGGCTGAGATCTGGGTTGTTCAGGCTGGAGAAGGGGAACCATCTTGCTGTCTACAGCTTCCTATTGGGAGCATGTACAGATTAAGAGACAGACTCTTCTCAGAGGTGAGCAAGGAAAGAACTGGGGAGAAGCTGTGTATGTTGCAGTAGTAGAGAATCTAATCAGCTATAAGGAAAACAGAAAAGTTACCATTTCTAGGGAACCAAAACCCATGGTCTGACTTCAGTTAGATCCAATTTAGAAGCTGGATTTATTTTTTTTTTCCTGGAGACTGCACTACATTAATTTTAGTTTCCTAATTTCTAAAATTAAATTCTATTTTTTATTTTCAATTTTAATTTTGCTATTTAAATTTTTTAAATTCAAATAGTATATGTTTCTAAATCCAAGGTTTGGTGGGGGTTTTTTTTGTTGTTGTTGTTGTTGTTGGGTTTTTTTGTTTTTTTTCAATCAAGTTCTGCCAACAACATTCACAACATATTGAGGAAAAGTCCTTACCAGACTCAGATTTCAGCAGGTGGTACTGCCTGGAGTCATTTGGCCTGATCTTGGGTAAAAAATTTTGTAGCTAATTGCAACAGAGCTGGTAATTGAGATTCAGATGGATGATGGGTTCCTAATTTGATAAAGAGTTGCAGAGATTAGTGAAATACTTGGCTGAAGTACATTAAGAAAAACTGGACTTGGGACTATATTTACATTGTAGACACAGAGAGGTTTTATTTATTCACTTACTGAAATAAAAGGACCCATCGGAGATATCAGAAGGGAAAATCATATCCAAAATCATATTTCAGTGTGATTCTTAAGTAGGCTAAGATAAAAAACTCATTTATGCAGTACAGCTTGACAAAATTTATTGTATTCATCACTGCTTTTAGTCCTGTTTCAGCCACTGCAATGACTAGGTTTAAGGACAGCCACATGAAGTTTTATGCTTATGGCAGAGATTTGTTGTCCAAAGGCCCCTGTTGAGCACGTGGCAGCTGCCCATAGCAACCCTGTTATATGTCACTCCAAGACCTAGGGAAATTGCAATCTGATAGCACAAAACCTGTCCAAAACCAGTAAATTTCCTTTGTTTTATGCTGGTTTTGATGTGAGGTTCTTTGCCACCTTTCAAGTTCTTAATATCTTCCTCCAGATTTGCTCCTCTATGGCCTGAGTCAGAATTCACATTCTTTGCAAAATTAGGTATTAGGTACTGGCGCTTTACTGTAGAAACACTGAGGGTGTTTCCTTTTTCTCTCCCTCTCTTTCCCCTCTCAAAGATTTGCTGTGCTTTAGTTTGTAATTGCTGGAATTGTAAGCAAGTGTTAAGTGCTGCACAGTTCATTGCTCATTTTATGCTTCATAAAATATTTAGATCCTTCTGATGGGATGTAGCCATGAGTCATCAGGCTGTTACTTTGACACGTCTCACCATGTTGAGAGCTTGCATCCTCCAACATCTTTAGTGGTAGAGAGGGTTGTTGGAATATATTCCTTAAATGCAGAAGACTTTGAGAAACAAGATAAATTACTGCTCCTGTATATAACTGTTTTCTCCTCTTCAGTCTTCTCACTATACATCCACAGAGAGAGGATAGCTCCTCTGCAGATGGAAATTTCCCAAAGCCACTGAGTTAATTTCTTTTGGGGTTCCAGCTTCAGAAAGCTGGAATGGAAAATGTGGGATTTTGGGTGTGCAATAAAGTATAGAGGAAGGTTAATGTACAGTGCCTCCCTAAACTTTCTCATTCCTTGGGCTACATCACTGTCACATAGATACACATCATTCTTCCTGGCTGATGTTTTGAGCGGCATGCCTTGGAGATGTTGTGAAATATCTTTTACCATGAATATCCACATGCAACTAGTGATTTTTAAATTATTTCTTCTCCATTGAATCTTGCAAAACATCTTAAAAATGCCAAATCTTCTAGGTCATTTGTTGCTGTCTTTACAAAAATGTTTTATGTCTATGTTGAGATGTGTTTCAGTGGGCAGCAACACCTGAGTACTCAGTGTATTTATATAACCTCTGCTTTGTCTTAGAGAGACTGGGGAGCTACTGAAGGGCTATAGGCTTCCAAGAATTCATCTTTTGTAAAGATATCCTTGATCCTGAAATCAGAAAGGTCTTGAAACACCAAGTAGACATGAACTTGCAGATCTTTTGATCTCTGAATCTCAATTACTTCTTCACAGTCACAATTTTTAACAGAGATCACTGGGCCTGGATTTGTTACTTCATAGTCCCCTCAGCTACCACAGCAGTTCTTTTACTCTGAAGAAGAGAAAGGTTTTGTTGGAATTCCTGGTTTCAGGATTTTCTTTGTTTGTTGGGTTTTGGGGCTTTTTGGTTGACTTTTTTGGTTTTTCTCTCCCTGTGCTAGATTTTTTAAAAGATTTTGTTTTACTGTTTATAGATATTTCATTTGATTTTTAGGTTAGCAGTTACTCAATATTTCATAAATGTTAGCAGTAAGTTAATAAATTCCATCAGGCTGTAGCAATGAAGTGATCTTCTTCTTGCCACAGTCTGGTTTGTTCTTCTTTTACTTTTTTCTAAATTTTTGTCAAGGAAACAATTTAAAGATCATATAATTTATTGAAAGTGCTATGAGCTTCTCTTTCCCCACACAAACAGTGTTCTACAAAGTATTCATAATAAACATTGTTTTAAACTACAACTCATAAAATCAAGTCTATCCCCAAAGGTGTTTTTTATTTATAATCTGAAGAAAAAAAAAACAAAAGTGAACCGTGACTCCAAAATCAGAACATAACTTAGTTTCCTAGAAATATGACCACTTTGTTTTGTATGCCTGGTCTGGAAGTAAATTATACATACAAGCAGATTCCCTGAATATATTCTACTGGGTACCAGTGAGGGTAAATTTATCTAAATAAATCTAAACAGCAGATAAATAAAAAGAGTAATTGTTAAAAGAGTAGAGCTGGGAGTAGACCAAATACCCAACAGTATCCATGAAAGTTGCTGAATGCTCAGCTCTCTGGTGGAGCTTGACAGGCCCTTAAAAAGTGTAGCACATCAAAAGAAAAAAAAATCCCAAATTGAACCTTGTCTCAAAAATGTTTCTTCTTAATTTGTTCTTTTAATTTAGAGTGTTAACAACACTGTAGATAATAGCACTGTCCAAAGGTAGTCCCTCTGCAGATTAAACGACTAAAGACATTTCAGGAGCTGGGCCCTTGCGTGTACTAGGCCAAACTGGTGGGGAGAGAACAGAGATTTGGGAATAATAAGTAGCTTTTGCAGTAAGTGTTAGCACTTGCAATATGTTTTTTACTCACTCCCATGATGAAATAATCTCTAGGTGTTATGACAGATTTTAAAAAAGGGAAAGTATCAGGTTAATCACTTGCAGAAAGGTTTTCCCCATGTCTTGAGAGCATTATAGAAAAGTACCCAGTAGCGTTTGTGGAAGTGATGGAGAAGCAGCTGATCAAGGCTGAGACCAACTTGTGCAGATTATTCCATACTTGTTGCATCACATTCTTATTAATGTTAATAGGGAGACGGATTGGGTTTTATAATGCATGTTTAAATAGAAAGTTGGTGGCAAGGCTGTACCAAAAAATCTAGCAACACTAGAAAAGAACTCAATTAAAGCCCACGGTTTGCAAGTGATCACATTTTCCTCCATGCAAAATAGGAATATTGCCTTGACAGGTGCTGTTGAACGCTGTCCAACAGGCCTGTATGGTCAGACCAAGGAGAGCAAACTCTGCTCACTGCGCACTGAAAGTCCTCTTTCAGATACATGGTAGCTCAGCAGTGATTATAAAATATTTTGCATCCAGCGATTTTCACTTCAAACATCAACACTATCATCAAAAATAAGCTATATAAGCTGTTCTTTCTTTCCCTGAATCCATCAGCAAACTCTATGCAACAAGACTTTTGTAATTATAAATTTTAACAAGCAACTATTTATTTTAAGGTCTTAAGGAAAGCTGATTTGAGTGGGTTTTTCTTTTCCCAGTAGTTGGCTTTTGTATATATGATGGAACCTATCTGGACATCAAGATGTTTTTGTATTTCTTTGCCCATTTTTTATCTTGTAAGCCTGTCATCAAAAGAAATTAGCTTCACTAAAATCAGGCACTGTTTGTGATCCTCTGAGTGTTTGCAGTCAGATGGCTGTGATGCTGACTTGGGAGCTTTGTTTCTTTTTGCAAAAGGTTGACTTTTTCTCACCTTTTTGTATCATTTAAATTATGAGGAAATAAGTAGGAAGGATTTGGGCAATTTGTGGCCCCCTTTAGGCATTTCTAAGAATTTTTTCAATTCATTGGCTTTCTTTTTTGAAAGTGTTTTAGGAATCTCCTTGTAATATTTATAGTTTTGAGGTTTTTTGTTTCATTTTTTTTTCCTATGGACTTCAGGCTTGGAAAGTTTAAAATAAAAAAAAAAGAGAAAGGTGTAAATACTTATTAATTGAGAGACTGAGAAAATCACTGTGAGTACTTTTTTTTTACTATTTGATCATCCAAAACATTAATTAATATAAAACTCTATATATTTAAACACAAAGTGTTTTGCAGAATAAAAGGTAAAAACCTGATTTTTTGTCTATCAACCTAAGTTCAGGCTCCAATCCCTTGTACACTCTCAATTCATAACATTGGTTACAAATTGATTATCACGAGAAGTTATGCAACATTTCCAGATCTCAAACACAAGATGGCACCATTAGTAATCCTTTTCCCATATTTCTCCCCACTTGATACAGTAAGAGACTACTTTTGTCACTGCAAAACCGCAGCAGCAATGCAGCTTGCATGTGCACACTGCATGTATGCTCAGTGCATAGAAACCTGGTGGATGCCTAAAGAACTCTGTAGTATCTCTTCATTTTCTTAAGGGGGTGCATATGAGATATTCAGGGTCATGCACTGCAAGAACAATCCTGCTTTTCCTGGTATTCTTCAGATAGACATGTACAACCCTGTGCAAAATTTATTATGGCACTTCTGCTGGTGTGCTAAAAGGTTGTGGTTAGTCTCTTTTGAGGAAAATGCTGGGTTCATTGGGAATGCATTGTGTTGGGCAAATTTAATTACCTTTTTTAATGTGAAAGCAAAAATCTTGAACAAAACCCGATTTGCCTTTCTCTAGTGCCTTCTCTAGGACTTGAAGATCTCATATATTTTTTTTCAGCACATATTAGAGAAATGTTTGTTATTGTTTTGCATATTTGTTGGAAGTAAAGCCAATACCTGTGGAAGATGAGTTTCCTAATGCAGAAGCCTGACAGAGATAAGGCTACTGTAGCTCTGTTCGTAGAAAACATAGAAATCATGGACAAGCTTGTGTTGGAAGGGATGTTAAAAATCCCCTTGTTCCAACCCCCTGCTGTGGGCAGGGATGACACTCACTAGACCAGCTTCCTCAGTGCTTCTTTCAGCCTGGCCTTGAACACTTCCTGTAGCCAGGACTTCTCTGGGCAACTCATTCCAGTATCTTTCTGGTCTCTGAGTAATGCCCCGAACATGCACTGTTACCAGACTAATGTGTCTCCTTATAACTAGTTTCTCACATTGCTTTATCCTTATACTTGCCTTGGCTTGCCCTATTAGTCGTCTTTTACCGCCCATCCCTGAGGATCTTGGGGCTAATTAGAGTGAAAGGACGCTGAATATCTTCTGAGGGGTTCAGGAGATTTACACCTAAGCTTTATCTGGAAGGAAGGGATTGTCATGATGAAAAGTATTACCTCACCTTGCAGGACAGGCTCTGCTTCTTGTCAGCCTTTTCCCTTACCTGGTTCAAACTGCAGCTTCTTGATAAAAAAAGTTGGTTTGTTCTGGTCAATGCCCAGTGGTGGGTGGATACCCCCTCTGCTGGGCTGCTCTCATGCGGTTCAGAAATTCTGCCATCATACACACAAAAACTCTCTTCCTGCCCTTCAGCTGGGGGCTGCAAACCTCAGAAAAACACCTGCTGGTTTTGCAAATAGATTATTTGAGTGATTAACCTTTAACATTTCGGTCTCTCACAACGTCCCATCTTACATCCCAGTAAATCTGGTGCAATCCCCAAGTTTTGTTCCACTCCATCGCACAACGCACTGGCAGTCCATAAGGTGGTTTTCCACTGCCCCATGGGGACAAGCATCACTCCCAGCCCATGGGGATAAGGCTGCCCTAGGACACCTCAAGGAGCCACTAGGTCAGGGGCTCATGTCTCTTGGGGTTATTTGGAAACACCGTGTGCCCACCACCATTCTTTTGTGCACCTTTGTGTCCATGGATATAGTTCTTTAGTCACATAACCTGATAGGAAAATTTAGCCCAAATGCATAACATTAGAAAAATAGCAATGAAATAAAATAAAATAAAATATCATTCTTGTAAATTATTTCTCCTTGTATCTGTGTGGGTGTTAGCACCAGTTCGCAGTGTGGATTAAACAGATGTTTGAAAAGGCATGAGTGTCAGATAGATATTTTGCCCTAAAAATCCAGATTTTGTTTTATCTATATGAAGCCTTATGTACTTAAAGTCTAACTTAGACAAGTCTTTTCCACAGATATCAAACTTCAATGCAGATTTGAATACTTTAATTTGAATTAAAATTGAAGGTTAATTTGAAACCTTTGGATTTGAATGTGCTTAGCCTGCATTGCAGAGGATAAATGCATGAAGTTAAGGACATCAAGAATAGTATAAGTTGACCTAAAGCAGAACACCAGGATAAGAACAAGTGGATGCAAATGGTTCATGGGAAAAAATGGAAAAAGAAAAGAGAAAAAAAAAAGTAATTGGTGACTTTATTAGAGGAGATGAATTCTGGAGCAGCAGTCTGATAGAAATAATTTGGAAAACTAATTTTAAAATACTCAGTTTCATCAAAAAATACATAGAGATAGGATGGGCACTAATAAAAATGCTATTGGGCCAGGAAAATACTTATCTTTTTCCATCTGTTTAGAGCAGTCAGACTGTGGAAGGTGGTGTGCTAATCATGGTCCTTTTTGTTACAGAGACACAGAGCTGGAAACTTTAAACGTGAAGAGTGTCTCAAACACGAACTTAAATCCTGTGCTTTTCTATAAAATGTGCCTAGAATTGAAGGCCTGTGGGTTTGTCCAATGTTATTGGACACTAAACATTGCTTCCCTTGTGTGTCAGACTTAGAAAGGTAGCGACTAGAGCTAAGCAAATAATGAATATTCCATTCAGTGAATTTCTCTACTACTTGCAGGTTTTCCCAGAGCACAGTGCAGTTCCCAGTAAGTCTTATTATTCTGCAAATAACTCCTTTGAAAAAGTCCTGGTCTTTAGATTGCATCTCTTTTCCTTGCAAATGCTGGTTGCTTAAAATTCAAACTGTTGTATTTAGGCACATGGCATATGAAGTGGTTTTGTCCCTTAGAGAATCAATGAAAGTCTAAAAAAAAAAAATCACATCTCTAGAGCTGAAGGAGTCATTATTAATCATATGAAATTTAATGGTTTAGGCTGAAAAAAACCTATACTAGCTCTATCACCATCAGTATTTTTCAGAAAACCTTTCACATCTGTACTAGCAACAGTTTATTTTTATATGCATTGCCACATATCTGTTGAATCATGATAATGGCAAAGAACACAGGCTAAAAGGTTACTAGATTCCATTGTCATACTTGCTATGTACAACTCTTTATTTTTGTCTGTTACAATTTATATACACCAATGCTTATATGACTTTAACAGACACTGTTCTTTTTTTTTCCTCTTCTCATGTCAAAACGGGAGCTTTAGAAGTCCTGTGACTAATTTTCTCTTTTGATTTTTAAAAGATCTATTTGTATAGATATTAGCTCCACAGAAAAAACAACTGATCCACAACAGAAAGAACTGCTGAAATCAACTGCTTCTGGGGCTCAGAAAGGGCATCCCTTTATATAATCCTCTTTCATCCTCTAAATTTCATAATGATGTCTGTATGATTCATAAAATATTGGCGTCCAGCTGAATATCTCACTCTGTCAAAATATACCTCATGAATTACAGCTATGAACTTCAGAGAAGTGTCTGCTGGATGGCTTTGCTACCCAGTAGCTATTTTACAACACAACTAAAAGCTTACAGACCTCCTGATTTCAGAATGACAATGACCTCTTGCAAAGCTTAACATTTCAACCACCTTACCTCAAAAAGAGTGATCTCTAAAAAAAAACCCAGAAAACTGGGCAAACGCAAAGATTAAGAGAAGAATATCATCAACCAGGTTATTCATTAATTCATGTCACAAGAGTTAAAGTATTTTAGAAGGGATCTATTACCTCAGCCTGGGAGATCTTTGAACATTTACAGGAGATTGATACAAAATGTTTTTTCCAGTGGTTACTGATATTAGACAACTGCCAGAAATCTCACTGTGTAGCAACTGCATAAGGATAACTACTTCTTCTTTGAGCTTCCATGAAAGTTTCCATAAAAACTTCTGGGTTTTACCTGTGTAAGTGAGCCTGCAAAAAATATTGCATTTACCTTTTCTCCCATCACCTGTAATTCATCTTTGGGCAGTGTCCCTGATGTGTTGACATCTCCCAGCTTCCCTCACATGAGACACCAATGTGAAGGCAGCTAAACAGAAGGTGGTAGAAAGCATGACCATTTCTAGAGGGACCCTAGAGTTCCTGAATAATCTTTCAAAGCCACAATTACCCATTTTCATGGTAACCTCCATGTTGTTCTTTTCTCTTGGTCTTCGGTCAATATTTCGCACCAACTGCTTTGAATAAGAAGAGCTCTACTCATCAGAGCCAACAGAACTAAGGAGGGCAGGTTATTCAGATTAACTGTCACGATGATCAGAGCCTTGAAGAATGTTAATGAGTTTAACTCCCCAAAGGCATTTGCAGGAGCAAAAGTATCAAGACCCAGTATCCTTCTCATTCTGAGAAGATTTCTCATCTTTTACAAAAACTGTGATGTTAGCATTCTCAATAGCTCTTATGGTTCTGGTCACAGTCAGAATAGAAAGCAAGACTCATGAGATTAGGAGCAGTTAGAGAACCTGGAGGTTGGTTTGGAAGTCACTACCTTGCAAAGAAAAGCTCTTGGTCCCAGTTGCTTCTTCTGATGTCATTTTGCTAACAGCTCTCGAGTAAATACATAAATCGCCATTGGATCAGGGAACAAAACCACAAATATTTTCTTGGATCATTTCCAGATTTGTTAGGTTGCTCATCAGGCCAGGGATGTGACTTGAATGTCGATGCCACTCCTTAGAGTCCAGTTTCATTCTCTAGAGATGGGTAGAATAAACCACATTTCCTCTAAATACAATCCACCATATAAGAATATTGAATAGGTAAAAAAATTGTTACAATGTTTCTGTTCAGTATTTTTGCATTTTCCTCTGTGAAATGTCATGTTTAATATCTTGTGGCTTGCTGATTTCCAAAAAAGGAATAGCTTCTCTTGAAGTCTCCAGGAAATCCTACAGAGATGCCTATTCTTCCAGAGGACTTATTTGAGTCTTTCTGCAGAGGAGAAAGCTGCTGAGCCCAATGACATAAATTATAAAATAATTAAAGATATGATGCAATATTGGGGACGGATATTAAGCTACTTAATGGGCTAATGAATTAGACTTTTCTTTTCATGAATTTTATAATATATCCTAATCACAGTTACAGCATGGGCAAATCTATACGGTCAAGTTTTGACTACATCTTTTTTCTCATTTCCATAAAGAGAAACAACAGTGTTGTAACTATATTTTGCATATTTTTCCCAATAATGACTTGGGGGTAAAACCACTGTCACTGAAAACTAATACTACAAAATTGATGATATCAGTCATCAGTTAAAATAAGATTAGAAAAAAGGTCAATGCTAATTATATTCAATTTGTTTAACTGCTTCTTTCTTATCTATCTTTCACAAAACTTTTAATGATAGTTGGTGGATAGAAGAATATCATAAGTTCTGTCTGTACAGAAAGTGAGACATTTAAATTTTATGAGAGTAAAGTGTCACAAAAAAACTCCCACTCTATTGTATTTGTTTTAAAAAATATTTAGGGAATGTGACACTTCTCTGCTAGTATTCTTCATGGACTCGACCCACTGCATGTGGGTGTGGCATCAATACCGTGTGTGGGTAGCATTTCTATTTATCAAAATGGTCATTTCTAGGCATGCACGCTTCTGGTTGCCTTGAACGCTTAGTTTGTATATATGTGTGTGTGTATTTATAGAGCTTTATCACACGCACCTTTAGCACATTGCAGGTCAGGCAGTTATGGCACAGGATCTGCAGGACACTGCACCATTCTAGACCAGAAGATGAAAGCTAAAAAGGATATTTTACAGCTCTAGACATTTGTGGTGGAAATGGAACCCAGAACTGAAATACAAACAACTACAGAGCATCTGACCTTCACAGTAATCTTGGGAGTTATCTGCACTGAAAACAGTCATGATGACTTCATGTCTGGTCTTTGCTAGAACTTAAAGCTCAATAAATGATTGAGGGAATCTGTGCTTCCAGGGTTTCTTTTTAGTGAAAGACAAATGAAGAAGAGAGGCTGCTGCTGAGATGCTGATTATGTACATGCTTAATTGTAGTGACAACAAAATCGATGCCATTTTAAAGCAATGGTGCCTGTATTAACTGAACTGAAAAAAAAGTCCGTGCAAGTCACAGCTGGGTAGTGAAAACTCCCAGGGGAGAGGGATTACAGGTTCTGTGGGGCAGTAAGAAAATATTGGAATTCAGAACACTTCTTTAGTAAACATGCATCCATGGGTTATAAACCAGGGTAGGAAAATCCACTTAGGGCAAATTAATATGTACTTAATTGTACTTATTGGCAGGGAGAGTAATGTCTTGAGATAAACTTAATCTAAGAACTATGAAGCAAAACTAATAGAATCTGGCATCCAACATGCAAATGAGAGTTTCATGTTAAGATGTACTATAACCATATGTATTAATTTATTATAAACTGCTGGGGGCTTTGTGTGCTCAAAAGTGGGTACAGCTGGCATATTAATTTAGTTTAATTTGAAAAGAGCTATTAAGCTTTATTAGGCAATGCAACAAAAAACCCTACAAATAAACAAAAAAACAAGAAGAAAAAAGAAAACATTCCTTCATGTTCAGAATCATTTTTAGTAGACCTTTCAGAAATATATCTCGTTTGTCTTGTGAAGAGAACAATGTGGCACCTATTTTACGTTAGACTAGAAGTGACCAGACACATTCCTATTTTACTCAGTTTTAAATCCGTGTGTTAAATATTTAGTATAAAAATAAATAAGTATACAAAATAACTGTGTGTTATATTATAGAATCTGCTGGAGTTATTTCTTTTTTCTTTCTCCATATCAGGAGAATTAATTCCAATGTCTTTTACCCAAACGATTAGGTTGAAGGCTACCACTGCCAAAATGCTGCTCATGGCTTTCTAACACTGCATGAAATGCAACAAAAAGAAGAGCCATTTCCTGTCTCTGGGGAAGGAATAATCCCAGGATAACCAAGGTGCCAACCATCTGGAAAGTATCTGGGCAGAGAAGGACCTGGTGGTTCAGGAGGACACCAAGCAAACCTTAAGGGAGGAATGTACACTCCCAGCAAAGGCAGCCCCATGTGTGCTGGGCTGCCTTGGGCTGTGCTTTGCCCACATGTTGAGGGAGGAGATCCTTCTCTGATTGGGTCTCCTGAGACACATCTGGGATGCTGCACCCAGTGCTGGACTGCCCAGGACAAGAGAGACACAGAAATCACAGACAATGCCCAGTAAAGGGCACTGGAGCACCTGACACAAGAGGGGGGGATGAGGGCTCTGACCGATTAGCCCAGACGGGAGAAAACTCAAGGATTTTATCAAGATGTGCAAAGCAGGGAGTGAAGAAGGCAAAGTCAGGGAAAACCTCACCATTTGCAGGACATCTAAAGATGGTGAAGGTCTAAAAAGCAGGTTGTTAAAAGACAGTCTCATGAAGCAGAAGAATGATTTTAGTGGCTTTTCCTTTTAGTAGGCAATGAAGAGTTGTGGGTAGCAGTACCCACAATTTTTATATTTATTTTTTCTTTTTTTTTCTCTGGTAACTTACTGCTTTTTTTACCTATAAAAACCTGCAATCTATTACAAAAGACTTTTTAAAGGGTATTTCTTCAGTTAATCAGATGCAATTAAATTGTCCTGTTGTTTTATATCTACACTTTAACAAAAATATAGATAAATTGTTGAGCAGCAAAGATTTTTTTTTCTCACTGAAAATGAAAAAAAAAAAAAGCCTAATAACTTATACAGATGGAAATCCATGTGAACAATAACTCATTTAAAATTTTAATTTTGTTAACAATATCTAAGAGCGCTATTTTGTTAGAATTCAAACAAATGAAAGATTATGCATAATGGTGTTTGACCCAGAAAAAAATTGAGAAAGGGGAACAGAGAAGGAGGGCAATTGCAGAAATAGTCGGCAATGGATGTCAAAGAAGCCAAAATAATGAGGGGGAATCCAGTCACAGAAGGACTTGGAAGGTTTAAAAAATCTGATGGATGAGAAAGGCAGTTCTGCGCAGTTAAATGTAGTGTAAATGATGACTTTGATGAGTCTTTGTTTCACAGCTCTTTGTGCAACATGAAATGGGGGGGGTGGAGGAGAAAAAATGAAAACAGTCAAAGCCGTGTCTGTGAGTGTCATTAATGAGTGATGAGGACTATAAAGACAAAAGACAAATCTCTGAGGATGTGATGGGTTTTTATTCCATACATCTGTGTAAATTTCAAAACCTGAGATGTGACTAAGAGTGGATGTCCAAAAGAGTAAGAGAAGAGTGGATGTGTTGAGGAAAAAAACAGCATTTTAGACTTTGTTTGATTATTGCAACTCTAGCAGCAACACTAATTACCACATAGGAACATTCCAGTTAGAACACCACCAAAAATAATATTTTTAAGCTGTAGTTTTCATCTATTTGCAATGAGTTTTTCTCCTTACTGGGGACTGAATGCAGATCAGCTACTTCTGCAGCTCTGTGGAGGGGAAAAACATGGAAAAACAGACCCATTTTTTACTTCAGTGAACCTTTATTGACTTAGTTGTCATGCAAGCAGAGTCACAAGCAAATCCTAGCATAAATTTCAATGCAAACCCATAAAATGTCCTTAATCACAAACAAAACCTTGCATTTATTATTAAGTCTTATTGTATCTGTTTTGAGACAGCTGGTGGTCAGTCTGGACAGCTAATAACTTTCTCTCATGACAGGGTTTTTAGCACCCGTGTAAGCATAACTATTGCTTGTATCTGCATGCTGAGTATAAATTCATTATTATTTTGCTCAACATAAAACTGAGGCAGGTTTGGGCAGCTGTTTAATAGAGCACTTTATAGCAATTTAGGACAGAAATTAAAGAAAATGACATCTCATTAATGCTTAAGGTAGAAGTCTAGGCAGGCTGAAGGTAATCATAATTTGAAGAAACCTCAACGGAAAAAGAATTAAACCAGTCTTATTTTATATATATATATATATA
>VZDJ01000623.1:16531816-16576301 GCA_008694505.1 Cyanoderma ruficeps
ATATATATATGTGATGCATATATAACAATAGGATTTCTATCAATCCAATTAGGTTTGTGGAAAGAGTCTGTGAGAGATTCTGAGGAATGACTGATCTTAACATTTTAAAGCCCTTGCATTCTTGGTTACTTTTAACTTTGCACAAGTTTTTTTTCTGACCTTTAACTCTTAGGATACCTGAGAAAGAATAATGAGGAAATAATTAAGGTATAAATAGAAATCTTTCTGATTGCTCTGCGTAGGAGCTGAAATCACTAATCCTGCCATCAGAATTGTCATTATGTTGCCGCAGCTTCTGGATCTGAACTCATTTGAAAATTAAACTGCAGTGATGCTCTGTATTTACTGTGAAGCTGAGATTTCTAACCAAGTGCTTTTTCAAAGTAGATAAGAACGTCACATCTGTATAAACACATCAGTGATTTATCAGTTGCTAGAAGCTATTAGAACATATCTCAATGTTTCCTTTTAGGATTTGGACATAAAGTGAAAATCACTATTTAAAACATCTTTATTTGTGGGAAGTTTGTTAAAATGTCAGTAGTTGGAGAGTTTCAGAGGTTCAGGGACATTATGTGTGTTAGTCTCCAAGGCAGAAAAAGTTCCGTGCAAATGCAAATTTCTCAGACAGTCTTGTACTGTACTGGTACTAATGATGCACTTTTATGGAAAAATAATTTTCACTGTCAAAAACAAAGTCTTTTCTCGAAAGAGAACTTTTATCTCTCCCCTCTCTAGAACATGTGTGGGTAGAAAAATGCAATTAATTCTTTTAGGGACTTCAGAAAGTATCACCTATTGGACCTGCAAACTAGCCAAATTGCTTTCATTTGAATACAATTTGGAATTGGCTCAACTAATCACTGTTTCCTAATTGCATTTTGGAGGAAAAAGGGGACCTGAATGAAGCCAGTGCCTCTCATTAAAACAGTAAAGTGCTTGATGTCTGCTATTGTACCTGATAACTGTGGCAACAAGTGGCATCTATTTTGGCAAGTAGCAGTAATTTAATCTGCACAGTATTTATAAATAACGCACTCATCTTTTATTGCATCTAAGCAATAGTGTATTGTACTAGAGACTGTAAACAAAAATCAACCCCAACCTCTGTTCTCTTAAAAGAAGCTCATAAACATTGTCAAGGGACAAAATATAACTTCTGTGCTTTTTCTGTAGCCTATATTCTGGCAGGGTAGTGTAAAAGAAATTTGGCAGGAGAAGAGCACAAAAAAAATTTTCTTATGTAACATCCTACTGATGTTGCCCAAGGACAGTACCCAACAGGGACCTGCAAGACCCCAGTACCTAAAGGGGGCCAACAGGAACACTGGAGAGGGACATTTTGCAGGGGCATACACGAACAGGACAAGCAGAGAAAGCCTTAAGTTGCAAAAAGGGTAGATTTAAATTCAATACTAATAAGAAAACCTTTGCTATCACAGGTGGCCTAGAAAAGTGGAAGCTGCCCCTTTCTTGGAAGTGTTCAAAGCCAAGATGGATGGGGCTTGGAGAGCCTGGTCTAGTCTTCCCATGGCAGGGGGTTAGAACTAGATGATATTTAGGGTCCTTTCCAACCCAAACAATTCCATGATTCTCTAATTCAATGATAGGAGTGAGGGATGTACAAGTTTGACATCTCGCCTGATAAGAAAAGCTGTTGATCTGCAATACAGTCAAATTTTCCCATCAGGGTAAAGAGTGACAAGGATGAAGATGCAGCACAAGTGGGCACAAGTATTTAGACAAGATGCTTTTTATTGGAAAAATGCCGATTTCTCGAAGTGAAACATTCCTCGGGAGTGTGTCGATTCCAACAGGAGCAGGGCTAACAACAAACCTGCCTGTATTCCTGCCAGCTCACCCACCAGTCCGCCTTCCAAGAAACTATGTGTCTTAGTCAAAATGCCTCCAGATACCAGTGCAGAAGATCAGATTTCAGGTGAGCAGAAGGCAAAACCTTCCAGGATCCAAGAGTGGAAATGCATTCACCTCAGCAGAGCTGCCACAAATGCATTTCAGGATACAAAAGCTTGTTCTTGGGACCATCAAGACATACTATTGAACTTCCTTTGTATGTATATTTGCCAAGCAATTTCCTTCCTTTTTTAAAAATGTGTTTTTCTCAACTGTGACATATTTTCACAAAAGTGACATTCTGTTTCTTAGCTAGATTTTCCAGGAGTACTGGGAGTGCTCTTGAGAGATCCAGAAACTGTTCAGTGTGTACTTTTAAAATTTAGCAAATCTACTGCTAAGGCACCATTCAGAAGGCAAAAAAATGTTTAGCTCAGAGAAATGGAGACCTTTGTAGGAGCACTAGACCAAGAAGATAAGGATTCTGCTATGGCTGAGGCAGTGTCTTGGTGTTCAGGGCTCTATAATCCAGCACAACATTGTCAAATATGTATTTTGCAGACCCTCACACAAACACCTCATCTCTTCCTAATTTTTTTTTTCAGTCATGAAACAAAGGATGCAAAAGAACAATAAATATGTTTAAGTTTTTTATGACAGTGGTCTTTTACTGTGCATCACAAATGGTATTTAGGATTTGGCATATAACTATATACCACAAAAATATGAAAACACTATTATAAAATACTTGAAAACCTTTAACAGGCAAAATAAAATCTTCTGTTTCTTCTGCACCAAAATTACAGATGCAGATTACCATATCATGGTTTTCAAATCCTGGAAACAGCATGAATATTTTCTTTTCAAGTGGCTTTTTACCCTCACTTTTCTGTAGAAAGAAAAAAAAAAATCTGTCTTTTTTTCTGCTTCTGATTTCCTCTGTTTTTCAGTCTGATGTGAATTGATACAGCCAGAATACAGCTCTCAATATCCAGCACAGTCCTGCTGATTAGTTTTCAGAAAGAGGACAGAGTGAAGAAGAACGGCAGGTTATATTGATTTACTCCTAATGATCTGTTTCTGAACTAGAGCTGGGCAAAGTGTTCTCCCGAAGGCACATACAGCTGTGCTCATGGCTCAGCTCTGCATCACTACCAGGATTAAAAGCCAGTGATGGATTCTGTCATGTTGCAGTGTCTTTCTGCTTTTTTTTTTCCAAGCCCCATATGGGGTTAACTGCTGAGGACATATATATGACTTTTCCATCTGCTGAACAATCTGGAGAAGGGCACCCGTACTCTGTTACAGAAGCAGTACTTCAAAATAGCATTGCACAACCATGAGGTGTTTAGAGAGAAATTGTCACATGTGGTATGTGCTTCTATTTTGTTGGAGAGTGTGTCTCTCCATGATTTTGGGTAAGCCTGGAATTTGTGAAGCCATAAATACAACATGTGTAAATGGGTATTATGGAAAAGTCCACATTAGGACTTTTTCGAGGACCCAGCCTGCCTCTAAAAGTCTGGAAAGATTTCTTTTCTTGAAATAACTGGTGCCATAACAGGACTGTGTAAATTGCTCCAAATTTGATAAATTATGCTCAACAATATGTGTTTTATAGACAGAAATAACTGATACTGATGTATTGAGATTCACCAAATCTCTATAAATCCATTTTCAGTCCTTCTCATAATGGTAGCTGGGAGGCATTGTACAACATTGCCTGAATAACCAAATGATTATCCAGCTATGTCTACATTGTCCAAAATCAGAAAAGTCCTAATTTCACCCAATCTTCCAAAAATCTGGTATTAACCAGCTCTTAGCCTAAATGCTATAAGCATGATCAGGGTGTCATGGTCTTTGGAGTAATAAAATGCATGGTTATACAGTTCTTTTTTCAGACCAGGCCTATGATCACACAAACATGGGTGTCACCTCAAAGGGCTCTTCTAAATAGTTTAAATATTTTTGCAGCATCTTGAGAAGGAAAAAATATTTGTGTCTGACTTGACCCTATAATTAATAGTGCTCCCTGGCTTCACTCGACTATGGGAAAATACATTTTAGGATTTTCTCAAACAGGAAATGATTTAAGGGAAAATTATATATCAAATATCTTCTGGCAGTTGTCACATTAATGCTAACTAGGTTTCCTTTGTGTTATTTTTCATGTGATGCCTGAAGAAAATATTGCATGATGGTGTATAAAAGATGGATACTTTCAGTCAATGTTGTCCCCCAGGAACATTTATACACATTCTTATTTTCACTATTGTTTATCGATAACACTGCTGCAGTACAGAAGGAGTCTGAGTGCTCTTCTAGGAGTAAATGACAATACACACACACACACAAAGATTTTTTTTGTTCTCTTTCTGCTCATGGAGAGTTAAAAATGCAGAAGAACATCACCTGCTTTTGGGTTATCAACTTTCAAAGCTTGCCTATTCCCCCTCTGCTGCCATATTCTCTTCCTTTCCCTGGATTTTTTTATTAATAAAAGTACTATCAATTTAATCACATATTCTATGCTTCAATCTTCTTGTTTCTATTGGAACTCAAAGTAGACATACTGTAAAAATGCATCTATTGTTTTATAAGAAATTGTCCCACATAGAATTACATTTATAACTAGTGATATTCTGTTAACAGTATAAAGTAGGAAGTGTGTGATACTACACATCTTGAACTTAGGTATACCTTAACTAACCAACAGAGTGACTTCTGCCTTTGGGCTCCTGGAGTTATGAAATTTCTTCTGCAGTATCTTGGTAAAATCCTGTAATTCTTTTTCTTGTAATATCCATAAGGTTAAGGTCTCATTTCCAAGGCAATTAACAAGGTATCCAGAGCAATGTTCTTCATTGGTATCAAGACCCTGAGACTGGCTTCTGCCTACAGCTTCCCCAAGGCACTTTTTCTAAAAGGAAGGTGATTTTTGCTTGTGTGACTGCATGACGCTGCATGTGTGCATTGTCCCCATGTTCTCACGGTGTTCAGTGCTTGCTTTTACAGTCTCTTTACTCAATAAGTCAACAGAAAAAAATACAAGTTTCTATGAGAAAAGATCCTATTAAGAGATCCTTAGGCTGGGCTGCATGAGATTGCAAAAGTCTTTCTTCAAAGTTACTTGCAACAGCTTATCATTAAAGCTGAGATAAATGTGCCCAATCATTTCCCACTAATATTAACATGTACTCCTGTATTTCTATTTGCTGAATTTCCAAGGTAATCGTAGGAATATTGGAAACATGCAGTAAGTTACAAAGTTGAAGCTTTTCTCCTGTTCCCTTTTTTTGGCACTACACCAATTCTTGTCACTTCATTCCTTGAGCAACAGTGTATTAAGCGATGTGGTGACAGATGTTGGTCACGTGTAGACTCTTTCTTTTTAGTTGCTCACTTTATGTCACTTCCAGTCCTCAGGTGGTGTAAATTAGAGCAGCACCACAGATTGATGATGGCTTATGCCAGGGGAAAAAATCTTTCTCTTAAACCTTAGTGATAAAAACTCTTCTGAAACAAATTTGAAAAGTCTCCTCCCTTGGCTTTTTATTCTATTTTAGAACAAAAGGCTTGAAATAACTGTTTGCAGCACTCCTTCAAATGCTAAGTAGCTCTTTTACATTTCTTCTTAAGCTCATACGCACACACAAATTTTAGAACTAAAATGAAAAGATGAAAAAGAAAGGGTGAGTAGTCTTGATCGATTCAATAAACTGTGAAAGGGTATGAATAATGGAAAAGTAGAATGAAATTATTAGAGACCTAAAAGCTAGGAAGATGACACCCACCTTTTAATGTCAGAACTAAATGGACCCATTTATATTACACAAATTACCTTTGATTTTTCTCATGCTTGGTATTTTCACGAATTGCAAATTTAAAAGTACATACAGATACGTTGAGCCATTATCTTTCCCCACTGATTTTCACACACATTTAATGTGGCTCTAACCCCATTGTTCTTGATAGTCTGTTGACTTCATTGGCTTCCTGCTGATTTGAGCTGGTGTTAGTAAAGTGGGAATCAGGTCCTGCCATGCAATGGTGTCTCTCCTGATGAAATTTTGAATGCAAACTTCTTGCCATTGTAGCAACGCAATTCAGTCATCTCAGATGGCATTCTGCTGAGCAGTTCTCCCTCCTTAAAGCAGCTGAAAAATCAGAGCACTGTGAAATCAGAGAGGATAAAATTGGGACTGGAGACAATCTAATTTTCTTTCCTTAAAGCCAAATTGTTTCCAACAGAAGCATCCTCTGGTGAACATTCTCATAATCAGCGAGATTGGCACATAGTTGTCCCAGAAACAAACTAATTAACCTTTTGGGAGTCACTTCAGATAATTTGTACGTATCTTATCCCTCTCCTCACTCTGTTCTTGGGTTGGTTTTTTTTTTTCTGATCCATGAAGGCTGCTATACATATACATTCACAGTGAGAAACCTGGGCTTGGGCAATTCTCATTTCATACTGTGGTGCTCCAAGGTCATGTTCTTAATTATTAACATACGGTGAAAAAGTAGTCATTCTCAAATATATATAAATTACATTCCTGACATATGTGACACCAGTTTAGGCAGACGCATCGGTACCTTTGAAGCACTTTACCTTGCATGGCACAGCAGTGAGGATGGCCTTGGTCTGTGCCATCTGTCACACAATCAGAGAGTTGTAGAATGGTGTGGGTTTGAAAGGATCTAGTTCCAACCCCTATGCCATGGTTAGGGACACCTTGCACTACACCAGGTTGCTCAAAATCTCATCTCAACCTGGCCTTAAACACTTCCATTCATAGAATGTCATCTCATTCCATCCCATGCTTGGAGGCAACTAAAGGCTTTGATGCATTTGTGGCACGAACAGTGGTTTGATGCACTCTGTGAACAGAAACAGAGAAGCCCTGGCAAGAATGGAGTTAAAGAACCACAGCTGGTCAAAGCATAGATGATATAAATGACAGATTCCCTTTTCCTGGTGACATATAAAGGTTTGTATGAGAGACCTGGGACTGCAGTGAGGGAATGGAAGTATCATGTAAAAAATGTATAAACTCTAGGGTCTTGAACTAGTTCTGATAAATAATTTCTTTGCAGCTTTCAGCTCTATTAACATAATTTAAACTGCGAGTTTTATGCCGTAACTCTACTCAGATTGTCTCAGAGGGACTGCTAATGTGCTTTTCCCCCTTTCAAAGCTATTTAGTCTGGTTATGCCCAGAGGGCTGTAAGGAGACTTGAATTGGGGCCTGACAGTAAGTCGTGTTGCTTGCCTATGGCTTCGATACTGGGAACGCATCAATGCAGCAATGTTATTGCTTTGTGGAGACTTGCGCTTTGTATTCCACCATCGCAGCACAGAAAAACAACCATAAAGGATTTCACATTGGGAGGTGAAAATGAAATCCAGTCTAGTTTGTCTCTTCCTGTCTAGTTTATATCTTCCCTGTAGCGAGACAAACACTTATTTATATGACTGAAAAGGGCAATTATACTCTTTTCTAATCTATGCAGTTTATACTGTTTGTTTATTATTTTAATTGGCAGCAAATGTTAGGAATTTATGTGTTCACTGGGGAAAAAAAAAGTAAAAAGCTCTTTCAATAAACTGCTTACTGTAGCTCTATCTCCATAAGGGAAAGCTACATGTAATATCAAAAGTACCAAAGTACCACGGACTACGTGCAGATGGATTGGAAAATGTGTTGGTTTGATGGTGCTAAGCATTCTGCATTCCACAGCAAATTCTTTCCAGTAGGAGTTTTCTATTCACAGAACTTTGTAGACTTCAGTGCACAGAACTTGAATAATACATACTAGGGACAGAATAGCCTGGCTAAGGGAAATGTATTTTTATTGTTATTATTATCATTATTATTATTATTAATAATAACTTTTTATTTTTTAGTAAATGATATTTCAGACCAAAAGAAAGAAAAAATTTGGAACGCTTTTTTTTTCCCATAAAAACTCTTTTCTACCTTTTTTAGTTGAAATGGAAGCCTGTACATCTTCCTTTCTTATTAACTTTATTAGTCGGAATGCTAATGAGTTAAAATTGGAAAGGCTTGTTAAAGATCTAGCAGTTTTTGCATTTCCAACATGAATGAATACATACAAAACATTGTCCAAAGTAGACAAGTAGTGATTTTAATCATCATCTGCAGATAATTGAGGAAGATAATTTTAAATCAAGGCTAGGAGTAAGCTTCCATAAACTTGTCCAAATAAACAAAAAGCTAACTTATCATAACATAAGAAAAATGCCAATGATGTCCGCTTCAGGCTGCCCTTAGAGTCAAGACCATATTTGGAAGCTGATTATTAGCTCAGAGGTTAGAGGCTCACATCTGTGATTGTGGAAGTCCTCAGACACAGCTGGACCTGTGCCATGCAGGAGCAGTCTGTCTCTAAAACTAACTCCAGGCCCTGGATAGCTTCCAGTGGTTCAAATCAGGATTGAATAAATAAAACTCTAAAACTTTGCATTGTATCACCAATATTGCAATGTAGTTGCCATTTTTCATGAGGACTCAAAAAGGAAATTGTGGCAATGTCATTGAGCAGAATCATAGAATCACTAAATAATGGAATCACAGGGCCATGGACTGGTTTGGGTTGGAATGACCCTTAAAGATCATCTAGTTCTAACCACCCTGTTATGGACAGCCACCTCCCAACAGAACAGATTTCTCAAAGCCCCATCCAACCAGCTTCGAACACTTCCAGGTATGGGACAATCACAAATCCTCTGGGCAATCTGTACCAGCACCTCACCCCTGTCATAACAAAGAATTTCTTCTTAATATCTAATTTAAGCCTACTCTCTTTCACTTAAAGTTATTAGTTCTTGTCCCATCACTCCATGCCCTTGCCAAAGTTCCTCTCCAGATCTCCTGTAGCCACTTTAGGTACTGGAGGGTGCTATGAGGTGTCTCTGAACCCTTCTTTTCTCCAGGCAAAACAGCCTTGACTGTCTCAGCCAGCCCCCATAGCAGAAGTGGTCCAGCCCTCTGGGCATCCTCATGGCCTCCTCTGGACTCATTCTAGCAGGTCCATGGATATGTAGCTTTGGGAGCCCCAGACCTGAACACAACACTCCAGGCAGAGCCTTGTGAGACAAGAGTACAGGAGTAGAATCACCTCCTCCACTGCCCACGCTGCTTTTGATGCAGCCCAGAGTTTTGGGGCTGTAAATGTACATTCATGGCTTAGGTTTGGATTCTCATCAGCCAAGATCCCCAAGTCCTTCTCCTCAGGGGTACACTCAGTTTGTTCTCTACCCTGCCTGTTTTTGGTTGGAGAAGGAATAATTAATTTGGCAAATAAACTGTTCTGAACTGTTGGGTCCTGGACCCATGCTGTGCATGTGCAGCAGTGAATCTCAGATTTTGTGCTCTCTTCATTCAAATGAAAGAACAGAAACTAAAAGTAGCAGGGTTTTTTAGGTGTAGAAAACCAGATTGTATTAAATTTATAAGAGAAACTTTCAGTATAAATATATGTGTTAAATTCATATGTATAAATAGATGTAAAATATATGTGTGTGCATATGTACATGTATAAATATGTGTATGATTTTGTGGCTAAAAGTGGAGACATACTGTACTGTGAAATTTCATTGAAATATTAGGCTTGATGATTCTAAAATATTTTTAATTGTCTGTTCATTTTATTATAATAGTACAAGTTGTAGTAGAAGATGTCTCTGTCCATGGCAAGACAAATTTGACTAGATGCTCTTTAAAGATCCCTTAAAACACAAAACATTCTGGTTTTTTGTATTTTTATTAGTGCAAAATCAAGGGAAATGAAAAAAAAACTGAATAAAAGTAGGCATATCTATTTTTGTACTTGAAATGAAAACTTCAGTTCAAAAATGTCAATTTTCGTCAGAGCCTTTTGATGGTTTTGGTGGTTTTTTTTTCCCTAAAATGAAGACATTTCTCAGGTCAAAAAGCAACTGTGCTCATACAAAAATATATTGGTGGTGTTGTGAGATTCTTTATTTTTAAATTTGGTGTGTGGTAAAATATGTATGTCAGTTTACCATATGTTTACACCAACTGAAATAATTTTACTCTCACTTGCTCCAAATTGTCAGGAAGCCCAAAAATCATGTACTCACACAGTAATCTTCACAAGAGCAGCCTGGCTATTTGTCTTGAGCTACCAACCGGAAAAGAAGAACTAATAGCATCTCGATAGCAGTTAATGTGCACTTGTGTTTAATTGGTATCAGCAGCACTGTTAGAAAATTAAGTAAGTAGACATTTAAGTAAGCAGAAATCTTCATTGCTGTTAGGCTGATATTGTTGTTGCTGTGATGCAGGACTCATATGCTGGGGATAGCTCTAGTACCACAACCCAACATAAATCAGCTCTGGAAAGCAATATTGTTCCAACACCATCTTGCTTTTTGGCTTTCATTTTCGATCTACTGGAGCTTGGATACAAATAGATCATTTATATTCGCACATTTATTTTTAAATAGTTTCCTAATGAAGACTGTTCCCTTCCATTGGGAAGTGTGTGTGCTTCATTGTTATAAACCAGAACGTGTGGAAGATTACTTGTTCCTGCTTGAAATGTAAATTGCATAGTGTACCAAAAACATTGCTTATCCTCAGTAAATATTTTATTTGAATTTAATACTCTTGTACATCTGTGTTAACAGACTTACCCTGATTATAATTGTTTGTTTTATTTTTTTTCTTAGTTCCCCTTTTCAAACCTGGGGGCAAAACATGTTAACTCACAGTGGAATTTGTATGAATATTAAAAATGGCTATATTTGGTGTTAGGGGGACTGTTACATCAGAAAAGCTGGACACTAATAAACTATTACACAGGCAGATCATGTCAAGGTTAGGCATGTAAGACAGATGCAGACGCATGATAAATAAAAATATATTGTTTATCAGTGCAATGATAAGAGAAGATGAAATAATTTTAATCCACTATTTTCAATATCAATATCCAAACTAATTTCAGTAGTGCAAACTGAGCTCCAAAACCGTCAAGTTTCAGGCCTTACCAAAGCAGTTACCAGTTTTAAAAATCATATTAAGAAACCAAAACCAAACAAAAAATTTCTTTGTTTTCTGTCTATGCTCTGGCACATAAGCAAAATACATCTGCAAAAGCTCTGAACCATAACATTATGACTGAACTGGAATAACTATTCATGTTTCCTCTTTCCTCATTGTCCATATCTTTCCTCAAAAAAAAAAAAAAAATTTTTAGACTGATTCGACATGATGTATGGCATAGGTACATATCAGTAAATTGTCACTTATGAGATAAATAAAAAAAAATGAAGCTAATGAGAAATAATGGGCACTTATTAGATTTCTCAAATGTTTTCAAGTTTTGAATTTTGATCAAAGTTTCTGAATTGAAAGTGAGAAATCATTTTGCATTGTTCATATCCAAAGACAACTTGAGAGAATAAATACACCAGAAACATAGGTTATGGGTGACTTTCATACTGGGCACTTACAGATTATTTAACAGCTGCAAAACATAATAGTTCTGTTTTGAACAGTAGAGACAAAATGGTGAAGAAGTAGGTGATGGAAATTGCTCAAAGAGTCAGACTAAGTAGTACTTAGAAGTGATTTTTTTTGTTGGAGAATGAGTATGTAGCGATTTAGAAGAAGTGAGATCTTCATATAAAGAATTATCAATATTACGAGAAACTTAGTGTTTCACAGCTATTATTTTCACACCATTTGAAAAGAACAGTCACTGGAAAGACTTTTACTTAGGAAGTGCCTTTTCCCTCATACTATGTGCCATACTACATGTCTACTTTCATCACTTTGACAGTGGTGTTTTCCTTTCTCCTCTACTTCTTAAACACTTACACAAATTTATTTAAGTTCATAAGGGTGACAAAAGGCATCCTTTTTCCAAATGAGGTTTTGCCTATGAATATGCTTGCTGCAGCAGCATTGCCTTTGACTGATGGTCTCAGTGATCCTACCTCAAATTGTTGAGGTTTCTGATGAGGCTTCACTGGTCTCATGAATGGGGTGGGCAATGTTCACAGATATGTGTGGGAACATATAATACTCTTCACTGCCTTACTGCTAAATATTGTGCATGTGCAGAAATAAGGCAGGGGGCTAGTGTAGGCTGGGGTAGAGATAGTTTTCTTCACAGTGGCTGCTAATGAGGCTGGTTTGGATTTGTGCTGAATACAAAGTTGATAATACGAAGATCTTTTCCTTACTGTTGAGCAGGGCTTATACAGGCCAAGGCTACTTCTGCTTTCCCTACTGCCACACTGGCAAGGAAGCTGGGAGGAGACACAGCCAGGACACATGACCCAAACAGACCAAAGGGATATTCCAGACCATATTGCATCATGGTCAGTATATAAAGTGGAAGGAAGGAGGAAGTGAGGATGTTTGGAGTGATGGCATCTCTCTTCCCAAGTAATAGTTGCATGGGATGGGGTTCTGCTCTCCTGGAGATGGCTGAACACCTGCCTGGCCACAGGAAGCAGCGAATCAATTCCTTGATTTGCTTTGCATGTGTGTGCAGCTTTTACTGTACCTATTAAACTGTCATTATTTCAACCCACAAGTTTTCTAGCATTTACCCTCTGATTGCTTCCACTCTTCCACTGGTGGAAGAGTGAGTGAGCAGCTGCATGGATCTTGCTTGCTGGCTGGGGTTAAATCACAACAGTCCTTTTAGAAATGACAATAAATATTTAGGAGGGTCAAAGCTGTTCAATCTTCAATACAATCTTCTTTGTATTGTAAACACAAAACTCCTGCTAAGTGTTGTTTTGGAATAGCAGCTCTCTCAAATTTGCCATTATTGAATGTTATTAACTGTACCAAAGAAAATGAAGCTGCAACTGCATTGACAGGTATCTTTCTGCCATCAGATGTTTCATGGCACCAAGTTTTGTTTTTCAGTGGTGTGTGCTGGTTCACTTCAGCACTGATTTTAGGACAGAGCTTGTACCTGAGAATACCATTTTAACCAAGGAAGAGAAAACTTCATAAATGTTGACGGATTTGGGTCTTCAGTGCAGACGATATCTTGGCAAACTGTCAATGCACAATAATGTTTGTAGGTTAATTAGTTAGGGATCACTTGTGTCTCAGAGCCTTAAATTCAGCTCTGAATTGTTCATCAGGCAATCCAATTGATTTTGGTAGAATTACATACAGAAGGTCTAAGACTCAATTTTGCCCCAAGAACAGATAAAATGTGCAAGAGAGATTCAGTGCAACACAAACCATAGCCCACTGGCTTATTACTGAAAACTCACTCAGCTTTATTACCCTCAAGAGAGAGCAGGAAAGGCACTTTTAGAAGTTCCTCATGAAACTAAGGAATTAGATAGCACCAGGCACTTTAAGTTATACAATCTCCCAGATGTCTGCTAATGTTGCAGAGCTTGGTTTGGATTGCATTAGGACACGATTTCTTTTTGTGGGTTTAAAAGCTTTGAAGGTTCCCTCCTTTTGCTTTGGTATTATAGTGGTGAGCATAGCTGACTTCCAAGGAGTTGATCTAGGTTGGATTCCTAGCCAAAGTACCAAAAAGACTGTAGTGGTTTAACCCTGGCTGGATGCCAGGCACCCACCAAAGGCTCTCTCCCTCCCCTCTGCAGCTGCACAGAAAATATAACAAAGGGTCCATGAGTTGAGATATGGTTCGGGAGACTCACGTACCAAACACCACCATGGGCAAAGCAGGCTCGAATTAGGGATATTTATTGAATTTATTGCTTACAAAATCAGAGCAGGATGATGAAAAGTAAAGTAAAACCTTGGAAATGCCTTCCTCCCATCACTCCCTCCTTCCTAGCTCTACCTCCTCCCCAGCAACTCAGGGAGATGGGGAATGGGGATCAGTTCAACACTCATTGTTTCTCCCGTTGCTTAAGGAGAGGAGTCCTTCCTCTGGTTTCCTGTGGGGTCTCTTCCACAGGAGATAGTTCTCCATGAACTTCTGCAACATGAGTCCATCGCAAAGGCAGCAGTCCTCCCCGGACTGCTGCAGCATGGGTCACTCTTGCATAGGGTGCAGTCCTTCAAGGACAGGCTGCTACAGTGGTGGCCCCTCTCTCCATGGGACTCTCATAGGATCACAACCTCCTCCAGACATCCCCCTGCTCTGGTGTGGATCTTCTCCAAAGGCTGCAGATGAATATCTCCATCGCTGTGGTCCTCCATGGGCAGCAGGGGCACATCTGCCTCACCATGGTCTTCACCACATGCTGCAGAGGAATCCTGGCTCCAACACATGGAGTGCCTACTCACCCGCCTTCTCCACTGACCTCAGTGTCTCCAGAGTTGTTCCTCTCATATGTTCTCACCCTGTTCTTCTCTGGCCACAATTGCAGCTGTGCAATAACATTCTTTTTCTTCTTCTTAAATATGTTACCACCATTTCTAATTGTCCCAGACTTGACCATCAACACATCCGTCTTTGGAGCTGCCAGGGACTGGCTCTGCTAGACATGAAGGAAATTTCTGGCAGCTTTTCACAGAAGCCATCCCCATAGCCTCCTCACTAACAAAGTTTGGCCATTCAAACCCAGTACACAAGAAAAGCCATGTTTTGAGTCCACTCTTTATAAGTTTACCTTATAAATAAACTGTGATTGGATAAAGTCAGGGAAGATGTGTTTGCACAATAACCTTTGCAAGGAGAAGCGTGATCAAACCTGAAATGCTTCGCAAAGAATGAAGTTCCTGGAAAGTTTAAATTTTAATACTGGTCAGAAATAAGTGAGCTTTAGTATTGCAGACTTCGTGTCTCCAGAAGTCAGTGTTAGGACACTGATAAGCTGCTTGAAAGAGGACAGGTGATATGCTAAATCCACTTTACACGCTGGAGTAAATTGAGTCTTTAACATTAAGATGAGGCCTTTTATTTTAAGGGGAGCAGATGATTTATCAAATCACACTGGGACTAAGGCATTCTGCCAAAAAAACCATTAACATCTTTGTAATTCATACTTGCCATGCTGAGTGGTAGGACCCCCATCTCTGCAACAGAAAACTCATCTCTGAAAAGTGTATTGCGCTTGTTTTACATGTACTCCTAGGCATTCAGGGAAGTATCCACACTTTTTGGTCCTGCAATTACTGTCATTTTCAGGTACACAAGTCATGGTTTCTTTTTTGAGATGGGGAACTTTTCCATTCTAGAAAATATAGAATATGCCTGTTTCCTAGAAAAACAAATCGATTAATTACTCAGCATGGAGACTTTTTAGCGGTCTTTAGTGGGAAAGAGAAAATAAGTAAGCAAAAAAGTAAAAGGCAGTTTCTTTTTTTGGCACATAAATTTGGCTGAAGCTGTTACAGATTTGCTGTTCCACTGACTCTTTTCCCTTTGGTCTTTAGGGGGAAAAAAAAATTCTCTCCTTCCTTCCTTCCTTCCTTCCTTCCTTCCTTCCTTCCTTCCTTCCTTCCTTCCTTCCTTCCTTCCTTCCTTCCCTTTTTTCAGACAATATCGCACCAAAATGTTCCAGCCCCACACATTTTCACCCTGAAAGATGGAATCAATTAAACACTTACTTGCATTCTGTACTGAGCTTTTCTTTAGGACAAAGGAACTTTCATGTTGCTTTCAAATAAGGAACATAGTTATGTGAAAATAATATACTGAAGATTAATTCAGTCCAGTCTGAAAGTCCAATTAATTCATGTAATCAAAAAATTAAAAAGAGGTCTCATAACCAGTACAGTGTTTCACCTCATGATAGGAATGGAATAGAGGGAGGAAAGAGTCGTCAAGACTCCTTGACTAAATTTGCTCATTCCTTTGGTTTATAAAATGAAAGGAACAGCCTGGTGCATGACAGTGAACAATTCATTTCCACTTGAATGAGTACAGCAAGAGAAAGTTCCCTTTTTAATCAGACAGATTAAATAGGAGCTGTTTCATGGCAAATCGGTGACTCCAGCAATTATAAAAGAAACTGGACATGAACACAGAACCTGTTCCAATTAGTTTCCATTAATGAGTTCCTTGAAGTAGTTTGTGAAAGCAGTAAACAAATGAAACTAACAACACTTGCAATATATTTTTTATTATCTTAAAGAATTTACTTTCTTGAAGAATCTTAATAGCAGCTCTCTGACTCTGAAACTAATTTAGATGCTCATATTCATATTATCTACCTTTCCTCTCATGCCCCCCCTATGCTGATACTTATGACTTAGAATCTCCTTCCACATTTAGCATACGCACAAAACATATCCTTTGCACCTTTACTTATCCAATTGTGCTGGGTGTATGTTAGTGTGTGTATCTAGGGACGAGGTATCCAGGGAGAGTAAGGATCCAGGAGTACTTATTGGATGGACTGTGTGTCCAGGGCCAGCTCCTGGGGTGTCATTTCTGGGCAATAGTGGGGCTCTGTAGCCTTTGCTGAAGATTACTAAATGAACTTGGCTCAGAACATCCCTAGACATTATTTGGAAGACTGGTATTCATCTGGGACTAAAACTTCAGAAACTATATAAACAATCTGATGGATTTTTTTGGATGAGTACAAAGCCTCTGCACCTCCTCCCTTTTTTTTTTCTCTCTCTCTTTTTTTTTCCCCCTTTGTTTGGGGTTAATTTTAGGTTGATTGTGGGGTTTTCTTCTTTGGTGTGGGTGTGGTTTTGGTGTTGTTTGGGTTTTGCTTGTTTTTGTTTGTTCGTTTTTGGTTTGGTTTGTGTATAGATTTACCCACCAAGGCCCTAGGTGGGTACCCCCAGATACCCATAACCATCATGAATTCACAAGACAGCCTTTTCCTATTAACTTTCAGCTGTGATTGGCTTTTCTGTAATACAAATTGGATGTTATTCTTGGTGTTGGCCCCCCAGAGTGTCTTTAGACCCATGAGCAAATCCTGGATCTCTTCCTACCTGGTTCAATTATGTCTCTCCATGCTCCCCATCACGACGACACTGTCTGCTTTAAAACACCTCAAGCAAAAGCAGCGGAGACATTCATGACAATATTCCTATTTTCCCAAATGGAACTAAACTGCTGCTACTTAGTAGCTACCTTGTTTTCCCCAGTTCCTTGTACAGTGTGTCCTCCTGTGCTGGTGAGGAAGACAGACTACTGCTCCTTCTGCTAAACCTCCTTTTGGCTCAAAACTTCTTTCCGTGTGTGTTCATCTTTTGCCTATGATGTTATCTGTTCATAAAAGTGTATTGAGTACTAAATAGTTGTCTTCTATCGTATTTTCCCAACTTTAAGGCAAAAGCAAAATAGATGCCTCAAGTCTCAGAAATCTTTCTTAGTCTCCTCTCTTCATTTCTTATAAATATTAAAAATTGTCATTCCAATTTATTTTTATCTATAACCTTTAATTGGGAAAAAGAGGATTGACTTTTATTGTTGTTGTTGTTGCTGCTTTCTTATTTCTTTTTTCCAAAACTCATATTTCATCATAACATACCTTCAACTGGTTTTAGAAAGAAGCTTGTGAGGTACAATAATTCCTTCTTCTGTAGATCCCTAAACCTCACTTGTGGAATAGTTTATTTTGGAACCTCCCACAGGGGACATAGGTGAAATTTTCCTTGTGGGAAATTCTGTTTGGGCTCAGATAGCACATGGGCAAGTGCACAGGGCAAGTCTAACCTGTCCCAGACCCTGTACAGATGGACATACCCCGTTCTGTGAATGCAGTCTTAATTCTCACCCTTCATTCCCAAACCTTTTCTCTTTATTCAAATTTTCAGCTCTCTGTATTCCCTGCCTTCACCCACACATTCCTAGAGTTAAACTTCAGAGCACAAGCATGTTTTGTTCATGTCTTGCAGACAGTGAGGTAAACACTGTAAATGTATAGAAACATGATTTCAGACTAGACATAAGAGCCAGCCTAGAATTTGTAAGGTGCATCACTAGCCCAAGCAAATTACACCCATTCCCAATGCAAATTAAATTCCATCTTTTTCAGAAAGAAAGATACTAAAGTAAAAATGAGATTTTTTATTGCAATCTCATTGAGGTGTTGTTGTGTTCATTATGTATGAGATATTTATATTGGAGGATTTCACTTAAATATTAATTTATTTAAGTTGCAAAACCAGATGGTTTGTCCCAGCATCTCAAATGCATTAAATTTTAAGCATAAAAATTTTCAACCCTTGACCCTGTGTTCCTGTGCTGTACAAGACTCCTTTTTCAGATTCCTGCTCTGTCTCTAATGCAAGTATAATATGACTTAACAAACTAGCAATTGCATTTTAAGACCCCCATTTTGGCGAATGAGAACTCTGACCTGAGCTAGAGTTTTGCAAGCAACAGATCACTATTGGGTAATACTGTTTATATTTGGAGGAGTCTGTTATTATGAGGTAGAGTTAAAAAATATGGAAATCACTGGAAACTAAAGACTCCTCCAGAGGAGCTGCAAAACTTGTAATTCTGTTCAAGACCTATTTGCTGTGGTTTGATCTGCACGGCATAAAATGTAGAAAGCCAAGCATCTGCTAACAGAAATGCACAAAATGAAAATGCAGAGAGCCTTCCCTCTGACTGGGAAAATCTAGCAGCTCTGTAATCCTGCACTCACAGTTTGGCAGGAAAGGTACAATACTGGCAGGAAAAGAAATAGGCTATATCCTTCCTGTGCCTCTGAACCCCCTACCCTGCAATAAACATAGCAATGCAATCAAGGCTTTACCTCTCTACCACTGAATTCAGAAAGCTGAAGAAAATCATAGCATAGTTTTAAAACATGACATCCTCACTGAGGGCTTTGAGTCTAGTAATGAAAAATGTATAAAAAGGTTTAGAAACAAAACCACTGGTAGAGATTTAAAGCTAAGAGCTCTCTCTGTAAGAGTGGGCAGGATTAATAATAGGAAAAATAATGAGGTTTTTGTATGCATGGACAAGGATTTTTATTTATTCTTATGCTTCTCAAGATTCCATTGAACATGTTGTGCTTACTTTTGGCAGCTGAACAGTGTTCATTCTTTGCACAGGGCATCTGTATCTAGCAAAGATATGGGAATGGAGATAGAAATGAACCTCTATGCAATGTGATTTGATGTCACTAGAGAAACCTGAACATCTGCTATGCAAACTGCTATGGAAGAATTCAGCTCTTACCCGTACAACTCTCATAAACATTCTTGTGTCTGCAATCTTTCTTACTGTAAAGAAAGTGTCTCCTCTGGAAATTTGCTAACTGCACAAAGCTTTGAGGAGGGGCCAATAGCCCAGTGCAGCCCTCCAGAACCTTCTCTCAATGGGTTGGAGAGATGGGCAGAGAGCAACCTGCTGAAATTCAACAAAGGCAAATGCAGAGTCCGGCACCTGGGGAAAAAAATCCCACACAGCAATATGGGCTGGGTGTGACCTGCTGAAAAGCAGGTCTGTAGAGAAGAACCTGGGGCCCTGGTGGAGAACAATCTGCCCATGAGCCAGCAGTGTGTCCTTGTGGCCAAAAGGCCAATGGTGTCCTGAGGTGCATTTTCAACAGGTTGAGGGTGGTGGCCTTACTCAGCTTTGGTGAGGCCACATCTGAATTGCAGTGTCCAGTTCTGGGCTCCTCAGTACAAGAGAGATATGGAGCTCCTGGAGCAGGTCCAACAGGAGGAAAGAGATGTGATTTGGGGACCGGAACAATTCTTTTATGAGGAAAGGCTGACAGAGTTGGGTTTGTTCAGCCTTGAGAAGAGACTGAAGGGAGGGTGTCAGGAGGATGAAGCCAGGCTCTTCTTGGTGGCGCCAAGAACTAGGACAAAAGACAATAGGCAGAAACTGATGCATGGGAGATTCCACCTGAACATGAGACAGAACTTTACTATTTGCGTGATGGAACACCAGAACAGATTGCCCAGAGAGGTTCTGTAGTCTCCCTTATTGAACATAACTTGCAGACTACCAAGACACAACCCTGTGCAATGTTCTCGAGCATGGCTCTGCTTACGAAGGGAGGTTGGACCACTGCAGTCCTTTCCAACCTTACCCATTCTCTGAGTAGGTGAAAAAGAGTAGGTGGAGATGGAAGCTGTTCTTTAGTATCAATGTGATCTGAAAAAAATAGATTGAAGTGCTTTGAGTTTATAACTGAGTATCAATCCATTTATACTTGCATGCAATGTGACTGCCAGAAATGCCTATGGAAAAGAATGTTTGATATTTGTGTACTCCAGTACAAGGATCTTAGGCTATGATATGGGATATAGCACCCCAAGAGGACATTGAAAGTAGCAATGGTCTCAGGAAAGGCATCAGTATTTTGCCTGCTCAGGCCTTTGGACTTTGCTTGCCTTTGAAAGGAAGTTAACAATGTCACTATACACTACCTATTCCAAAATATCCCTTGGTAACACATTACTGAGGTATTGCATAACAACTAATATCCAGTAATATTACTGATAATGCTGAAAGATTGTGAAAAATAATGGGAAATTAAAATGCTTCTTCTTTTATGGATATAGATACAGAATTTAATAAGACAAACAGAAACAGTTCATATGCTTCAAGTTTTAAAGTGCATTCAAACATATTATCTCAAAGAATGGAATTAGGAGGATGTTTATAGCCTTGAATAGATACCTAATTTGTAATAGAAAAGAGACAATGACCTAATGTCACAAGGTCATTTAAAATTTCAGGCCTACTGATCTTTCCAGTCAGATATCAGCTCTCCAGTGGACACATAACTATGTGATGTCCGCTTCTATTTCTTGTTACAAGGATTTTTTTTCCACATTTGTCTCCAAATGCTAGTGGCTCTGGAGCTAAGTGAATGAAGGATCTGCAGCAGAAATGCTAGGGAATGAATTGCTGACAATCAGCTCTCTAACTAGTTTTGAAAATGTATACATGTACTTCTACCTCAGCAGAGTAACGAATAAAGTGCATAAACGTTTGAGTGTTATTGCCTTTTCTACATCTTGTCAGCAGTTTGTGATATGGAGTGGTGTATGTGTTTCTGAATTGTGCAGATAATGCCTGCCATGAATAAATATTTTGGCAGGGTAAGATTGCATTCTTACGAGCCTTAATTTGCATTTTTTGTCTGCAAACGCCATCAGCATGCATACCTTGTATACAACTCTGTTTTCTGCAGTACTATTGTTATTACAGAGTACTTAGCAATGCTTACCCAGTCATATCACTCTAACAACTGGCAGGTGGTTTGTTCGACACATGGATAAATTCTAGCACATGGTAAACTGCAAGTATCTAGAAGAAGTGTTTTGGCCCATCCTTGTTGACCATCCAGTTATCTGCCTAATTTTCTTTAAAGTACAGCCCATGGTGATTTGACAGAAAGTGAAAGTGGTGTGGCATTTGTATTAAGGTGTTTAATCATCCCTGTAACATCCCACCGAACCCTTACTGGATGAAATCTAAATTAGTTTGGCAGATGTATAGACTGTATATGTATTTCAAATATTCTTTAAATAAATATAACCTTTAAAAGGTTCAATAGCAGCTGTAGTACAAGTGTGATCCTTGACTGCATAATCATATCAATCACATCAAATACTACCAAGGAGGTGCTTTACATAACATAGTGATGAGGAATTCAGATACTTGAAGGAAAGGAAAAATCATAAGATCCCAGCAGTCAGTCCTGTTCCACACTCTTTGAGGCACTTAAATCCCAGGGTGATGTAGCACTCATATCTACAGCAGTGTTAGCTCATCCAGATATCAAGGAACCTGCATTTCTAAAGGTTACATAGTCTTTAAAATAACTAATTTGAACTATTTTATTAAATAAAAGTGTTCATCCAGGAATATTAAGCAGAAAGACACCACCTGTGTCACAGGAAACCAATGGGACACAGAAGGTTGGGTGACTGTTTAGAGGAGTATTGGTGTATAGCTGCACTAGCTTAGACTGTTTTCTAGTATATGGGTGGTGTGTGTCCTATGACCTGATCTGATCCAAATGTTTTTTATCCCCATTCCACGGCTGAGTTACGATATGGCAATAATCACATTATTATGTATTATTGCTCTTATTTCTTCTTCAATATGGAGTATGTGATTTCTAGGTCAGGAAATCTCTCCACTTGTGTGTTTGCTCAGTGCCTGGCAGAAAGGAGCTGTGATTTCAAAGGATGGTTAAAATAATATTAAAGTATAAATGCTACTTTATGTCCTTATTTAAAGCTTTAAACAGTGGCCTGGAAACTTCTAAGTCTTTTAAGAGAAGGAAATATAATAATTAAGCACTGTTTAGGAAATTCAGATATTTTTATCTGTATTTTTGGTGCTTAGGGGGATTCTTTTTTTTTTCATGATATCTCTTGTTTTGCTAAATGAAGAGGTGGAAATAGGAATATAAGTTGTCAGGAGAGAACATCATGACACAGCATTTAATTTTATTTCTTAATATGTCATTTTTCCTATCATCATTTTCATTAAATAATTACTTCTGGGCGAAAAAAAAATAGGTTCAGTATATAACTGCTGCTTATACAAGTCAGAACTGTCTGGATCCAAATTTTATATATTCTTAGTTAATAAAGTTCCACAAGGAATTTGGAAGCTGATGAAGGAATCACATCCTCTTATCTCTGGATTCTCCTTTATCCTATTTTCTCAACAAATTTAAGACTAAAACAGTCAGTCGTTCACACGAGCAAGTGGCAAAACACTGAAGAATTTTTTTGTAGAGATTTTCTTGTTTTATCAGATACTTTTTACTAGAAAAATCTTGTAACACAAATGAAAATATTGGAATCCAAAGAGCTGGTTGAATGATTTTGTTTCTGTGGGTTACTCAGCTTCAATAAATATACATAAAAGCAGAGTGACAGATTCATTCTGCAAAACCAGTACACTTTTAGATTGTGCCTATATCCATTTTACAATTATTCTGTTTGAAAACTTGTTTTATATACGATGACTTTCATATCTACCTCTCTGAAGAACACCTGTGCTGTAGTGAAAACAAGGCAAAGAACAGTTTTCTTTCTCACAAATTAAATTGTTTTGCTTAACACTTTTTTTTTTTGGATTGTTACACTAAATACATATTTAGCTTTTTCTCTTGCTGCTATTAAGGGTCTGCTTCATGCAATTTTTAAAGGATTGCAGTTCCTTGAATGAAGACTCATCCCATCCCTGCTATTTGAGATCCTTGATCACCAGAGGTGATCAGGCAATCTCATTTGGAAATGCTTGTACTTTAAAACCACTAGTCAGCTCTGCACTTCATAACTTCTGTTTATTGCCATTGCAAGGCAGCTGCATCTTTTAGATTCCTCATCGACTGGGTCAGAAAGATTCCAAGTTGTAAGGAATATACATTCATTTAATGATTAATGAGGTAAAAAGGCTTCCACTAAATTACTAAGAAACATTACAGAGCAGGCTAAAGTTGAAAACTGTGTTTGAATTAATGTCTTAGGTCATTAAGTAAATTTTTTCTGTGTTAAAAAACTCAGAAGTTATTAAGCGTGTTTGTGGAAGCAAGAAATTGGGCCATTAAAATTTTTCCTTTCCCACAAAATAAAAAAAACCAAAACAGTTTCAAGGCTTAGAGAGTTTTTGATATGACGTTTAGACAGTTTAGAGCTCAAATAAAAAGCAAGGTCTTTGACATCACTTTAATACTTGAATAACTTATAAATGCAGGTTTTCCTATTTGACCTCGGGAGTGCTACTATGGGTAGGAGTGATTGGCAGACAAATGGATTTGCTGAACAAAATCTTTACTACATCCTCCACTCTTCTTCATATAAAGGAACTGGGTTGTTCCTCAACTGTCCCATGTCCTTCTTTCCATTCTCTTTTTCCAGTCCAAAATGCACTGATTCCAGTTCATGCAACACAAAGTATTTGATTATGAAACAAAATTACTTTTTCCTCATGTGCTTAGCTTTTCTTCTCTTTTACTGTCCAGACCTGTGTGTCAAGACAACTGAGACTATCTCCCACTGAAATTGTTGGGAGCAAGAAGCACAATCAACTCAAAGTTCAGTTCTAATCTTAATAGAGAAATGTATCATGGCTGATTAAGTTTATCATTGTTTCCAAAAATTATGGAATTAATCCAGGATTTGTGCATTCAAGAAATATCAGCTTTTTGCAACCAAGATTCTAATAATTGGAACAGACAGTAAATCACACTTCCATAACTGTCTCTAAAAGTTTAGAAGAGTGTTAATTACCTTAACTTTTCACTATTTCATTTATTATTCCTATCAGAGTGGGGAAAATGGCACCTCAGAACATAAGCTTGTGATCTTGTTCATACTAAAGTACTTTTGAAAGCAGAGGAGAAATTTAAATAGGAAGCTGTTCTGCATGGTTGGAAGTCCAGAAGGACGGAGCTCATAGGAGACCTCCTTAAAATGACTGGTTTTGGCTCAGATGACTTATCAGGTGCTCAGAGGTGATGATTATTAGCAGGATCAGTCAACAGTTAACAAATGTTAACTTTTCATGAAATTTTAGTGGACTGGCAAAGTCTGGTTCTATGACATTGGCGATCCATTTAAAAACCCATAAAATTAGCTTTCTACATTACATAGATCTCTAATGTCTGCATAGAGGCTTACACTGATTCATTGGATGCATAAATGGATTAAAACTCAAATGTATTGTAGATATTTTCATGTGGGAAGCTGAACATCTTAAGATAATCAGCTCTATATGTGCTGAGACTCTGAAAAATTATATAACAACAAGTCTACCTTCCAGTCATGTCCAGAACATCATCACAGATTATCCTGGTGAATTTTGAAAGTTAGAACTCTGGGCATGATTTCAAGTTTTGAAAACTGTGTTTGATTACAGAAGGAGGGCAAAGCCTCAAAAGAAACATTATAATAGGAAAAAATTTAGACATATTTTTGTGATAGTTTATTTTATACTAAAATGTAAATTTTTAAGGAATGTGGGAATGTATCTATTTGTTCCCATTATGAACTGATACTAGGCTCTTCTATTTACAGTCAGAATACTTCTGGTGTGAAACATCAAAGGGAAATTGAAGTCCCTTTAATCATTAAAATCAATTTTCTTGAGAAACACCTACTGTTGTACTTCTCAAGGAAGGCTCCATGGAATCAATAGAGAGAGCCCTTCTAATGGAAGTGGCCTTTGCAGCAGTTTTGGTTATAGTTTTTCTTTGTATAAGGATTATCATAATCATCATCTATGGCATTTGTACATTTGTCAAGGTCAATAAAAGAAACAAATCTATTTTAATTTATTTTCAGTCAATTTCACTACATGTTTTTTACTGTTAACAGGTTCTGAAAGTAAATGTATTCAATTGTGATATTTCACTGGTTGAATAAAAAGGGACAATGTTGTTTTAGAAGTGCGTTTATGGGTACTATATTGACTTTTCTATCTATAATTCAGACACACTGGGATCAACTGCAGACCAAATTTCTCTGCTACAACTGACAGCAGAATATAATTCTTGTCTAGAAATATCTGTATTACCTGCATATACTGAAGGGTAGCTAACAGAAATTCATTCCATCTGCATGTTCTGTGTACAACATTTACGAAGAACTGATGTAAATATTTAATACTTCTAAGAATGGAGTATAATATTCAAGAACTTGACTATGTCCACTCACATTAATGGATTCAAATCCCACATGTCCATGGCTGGCTGTGTATTCATAGAAGAGAAAAAGGCTGTGTTGTATTATCTGAGAGGTTGTGCTCCTGCAAACAGGTTAGCCTGGCTTCCTGCACTGACAAGATTAATTGCAGACCTCTGAACCTGATATGTTTTCTTAATATCCAACACAGCTCGTACTTTCCTCATTCAGGCTGAAATATGGGGCTTGCTCTTTCATAATTCAACACCAGTCTTCTCTGTGTGTGGCACTGTTTTTAGTCATTGTAAGTGCCTGCAAATTACTAAAATCAGTGATACGATGCACAGCAGTTTGCTTAGAGTTATTTCAGTGATTATGGAAAGAAAGAAAATAAGCTTTTTTCCAAACTGTCAGAACACTGCAGAGGAGACAGCAGTCATAATTTCTAGAATAGTACAAAACAATTTTTCAAGGAATTTTTTTTGTGCATGTCCTCTTTACTCAGTGGGAAATAATACAACATGTAGATCCCACTCTCTCGTGTGGCCCAAGTTCACTTCACATCTGCTAATTGAAATGTTCCAATATTTCTTCTGGAAGCTGATGCTTTACATTTTTAATTTATTTTTTTTTCAGATAGCATGCTGACTGAATATGTTAGGTGACAAAAACCACACATATTTAGAAACTGCCTGTTACATAATATATGAAAACACACTGCAAAACTAATTATCCTCAGCTGGGACTACTCCAATACTCTACAATGGTAAAAGAGCATGGAATAAAAGAAAAATAAACTTTGTTTGTGTGAAACATATCCAGCTTTATTAGCCTATAAAATAAGGAATACAAATGTTCGTGAAGACATAAGGCCCAAGTTTATGCTCTCTAGCTGAAGGTTTATATTGAAGGTACTGAAGATATACGGGGACATAGTAGCCATAGAATCTCTGTATAGTAAAAACCAAGAGGCAGATAGGGACAAAAAGCCAGCAAGCCACCAAATGACAAGAAGCACATGGTGGAAATATGGGGAAGATGTATTTTATTTTGAAAAAGAGGTCTCATTTGGAAAAAATTAATTGAACTTGGGTAGTGCCGCATCAGTCCCAAAACAGTGATGATTCAGTTTATAAATCTTAAAACAATGAACAATTCATGAAAACTGTAAAGGGGTGTGCTAAAAAAGAAACTGGTTTGGAAAGAATTTCAAGGTGACCTGCCCTGAAATTGGACCTCCAGAGGTCTCCTTCAACCTAAAGTGTTCTGTGACTCTACAATTCTTGGTTTGCAGAATTCTTCCAAGAACCTTAAAGACTCCTAGGTAGACAATTATACATTAAAAGCAGTGGAAATTTAGTATCCCTATCCCCATCCCCATGACTGTTCTTAAAAATCCAAACAGAAATGATTTGCTTATATTTTTCATGAATCCAAAGTCCTTAGCAAATCTTAATTACAGTGATTTGAAGTTTAATTAGAATGCTCAGTGGTTTGGTATCAGTGATTCATTTATTATGCTGGTTGTTTATTCTATGACAACTTTCCTTTTTAAGAAAATCTAAAATAAAGTCCTCTGATGAAATATGTCAATTCTTGTGTAAGATTTCTTTAGTCCAGGACTGAATTTGCACATCCATGTGTAACAGACAGACAAATGAACTGCTGTATTTAAGCCCAGAATAATCAACTCACTGTTGAAAAACTTAACATGTCCATGACCAATGTTGAACTCTCAGATGTGAATCAAAGAGAGGAGAACACAAGTCTCCTATATCAGTTTAACCATTGCAGAGCTCTATTCCCTTTTGTTTTTTCTTTCCAGGTTTATCCTTTTTCCTTTTAAAGTAATGAAATTGGGTTATTAGGGTTTTTTAATCCAGCCCCCTCTTATCTATGGTTAGGTATATCCTGATATAAGAGTGAGAAATCATCTTCATAGATTATGGTGCAGGAGAAGAAATTTGATTTATATCAAAATGACAATAAGAATTCAGAATATTCCACCTCAAAGTTATGACATGACATGTACAAATATATTTTAGATAATTAAGGAGATTATAACTGAATTGTTAATTGTGTTAATTGAATTATTCCTCTTCCTTTAGAACCTGTAAACAAAATTAGTAACAATAACTTAACGTCAAGCTTAAAACTTGATATTAGTATTTTAATCATATTAAAATGCAAGTTTTCTGTCCACTTATCAGTTATGTAGATGCAACATACCAAAACAATATATGCCTTGTAGGCATCTGTGTAGAGATGGCAGATGAACACAATGTTCTGGATTCCAGTTTGGGCTATTTTATGCTATTATTGTCTGAGCATGATAGATTCCTTTTTCATATGATTTATAACTTGTCATTACAGGACACTGTAGTCCTCCAGACAACATTAATCTATTGATGATTCTGAAGTGAAGAAGTGATTGATGCAGTACCAGAAACTGGTGGCATAGGTAAGTTCTTTTCTTTTCAAACCTTTCTTGCTGAAATGCACAGCTGTACCTAGACTATTCACAAAGCTATTCTAACTTCTGAGGCTCAGAATAGAAAATTCATCGATACTCTCATTTGTTTTAGTTTTTATTTTTCAGATAAACTTACTTTTAGGTTTTTAAAACTTTATAAATACACCTTTTAATTAAGCAAAAATATCTGGTTTCATAACTTTTACCAAATGATTTTTAGCAATTTTTGGGTTGTTATCTCTAATCTACTTTTGGTTGATTTGTCTGTCATATTTCTTACTGGAATGGATAGCAATATATCTCCTTTCACTTCTCTCAAGAATTTTATATGGAATTCTCTTCTGCTGTTGCACAGAACTTTTGGAAAGGTACCAACGAATTGATTGTCTTCTCTTGTTCTAAAGTCAGCAGTAGAAGTGACACTTAGGGATTTAATGACATGAATAAGACTCTACTTTTAAATTCTTGAGTATTATGTTTCTACCTCTCAAATGCTGTTCAGGTCACTAATAAACTTCTACACTATTTCTCCTAAAAAATACCCTTTATATCGTCCACAATCAGATTAGTGCTTCTTAACTGATTTCTGCAGAGGGCAGAAGAAAAACACTAAATGCAAATCCAAAGAGTTGTATTTCATCTACAATTGTCATGCTCAGGTCTGGTTCTGCATTTCAAGACCCTTCAGAGATACTATGTGAATAGGATAAACATGATGCAGAGAGAACTAACCAGGATTGCAATTTTCTATTTAAACTATTATTTTTGACCATTCGTATAAAAGTATCAAAATGACTCTTCATATTTTAAATCAGACACATATTGGCACCAGTATTTTAATGACTTTCAGGCCATTATCTCAGTCTCATGAATATACATCTTTTGGTATCACCTTGTGTGTTTTATTTTTTAATTGACTCAAATATTTTGTATATTTTATCAGTTAATTAAGGTTGGTTCTTATTAGTAAATTACATAGGTTGATATATTTGGTGGGAAAATTCAGCCTTAGCACATGTAAATCATATAATCTTTGAGTGTATTTGATTGGAACTTATGGATGCTATTTGATCTTCACCACTCCAAATAAGGTCACTTTCAAATTAGAAACATCTTCAAAAGGAAGGAAAAAGCAAATTATTGCCTATTTTTTCCGGTTTTCTGTTTGTTTGTTGTGGGGGCTTTTCTTAAATAGATACTAAAACATGTTCTGTATTTTGCAGATTATTTTTTTCTGAATAATATCATTTAAATTCAGTGGAATTACTTTTATATGTAAAATTAATTGTGTTCTAGGACCTACTTGGTTCTGAAATCAGAGTTTAGAAATTCTAATGCTTTTCTATGTATTTAGAAATTCTCTTTTGAGTCTTCACATTAAAAAAAAAAAACAAAACCAAAAAACTGGGCATGAGTGAGTCACTTGACTCCATTGCATTTTGAATAGGAAAAATGGGCAACAGGATAATGAACTTGAAAGATTCATACCTGAAATGAATTTGAAAGATTAACAAGTAAAATGTTCAAAGGAAGTGTTTATTTTTCAAATTAGTTCATGTCTCTGCTAAAGACATGGCAAGCAGAAATATGTTCATTTCTTTAATGCAAATAACTTGACATTTTGACAGCCAGAGAAGCCAGTCATTCCTAATGAAACCGTTGATCAGTACCTATGCAGCATTTAGTACTTCAAAACTTTTATCTGCATTCAAAGAACATATTTCTCACTAGAAAACTTAATGAAGAATAAATGTTTTTCCCAATGAGATCTAAGACAGTACTGTGAAATTTGCCTTGAGGAAATGTAGAAAAGTACTCTGACTGTGAATGAATTTATAAATTAAAAAATGTCAAAAAAGGCACTTTTGTCACATCATGTGTCCCTCTTAAACAGCACATGTTGAACAAACCTGGGCACTCCTCTTTATCTTCAGGTGTGACAGTGTAGTAATAATTCTCTGTGTTGGCATCATGTTGTCCCTAATATGGAGAGAACTGTTGGGTAATTACAGTTGTGACATCCTTCCATGCTCCTTGCCTTTGTGTGGTAATGGTCTCATGGTTGTGCCTGCACTCCCATCTACTGCTAAAATTAGTTGTCACTATGACCATGGTACACAAATCTGGAAAAGAAGGTGGATCCTGAAAGAGTAATGCAAGAAAAATGACAATTTGTCTCATTAAAAACTTTGCCACTTACTATTTCTGTAGAAGCCAACAGTTCCTAGATAACTTGTGCTTTCACAGCAAGTGGTATCTTGAGAGGTATTTTGGTGCTTTTCAGGGTGGTGACCCACAGATTTTTCTTGGAAGTAGGACCTGTGCTGGAAGTAATGTCCCAAGTACTGTGAATTCTCCTAAGATCTGTATCAATAATCTTTTGCTTTCAGTCATTCACATTGGACTTGTCAACTTATTCCTGAGGACTTTATTCATCCCCTATGCAGCCCTGACAAAAAAGAGATGCAAATACAACCAGAAGCTTGGATTTACGACACAAAAAAACAGTGTTGTTTTTACTTTTTTTGTTGTATGATAGAAAGGAGGGTTAGCTGTACTAATAATTAAATTCCCATTACAAAATGCAATGTCTGGACTTCAAACTAGTTTCTTACATCTAGGATGGGAAAGGTTTTATTAGTTGTAAATGAAAGAAAACTAATTAGTGTAATTTGTGCACTATACACTGAGGTAGTCAAACTCTTTTAATGCCAATTAAACATGTTAAAACAAAATGCTTTGTCAAATTAAAGATTAATCTGTTAAGAAAGAAATAGACAAATTTAGCTCAGTTCCTGATTAGACTTCTGGGTTTATCCTAACATATTTTTACTTTTAACTTCGTAATTGTCAAATATCATCTGTAACAATCCAAGTTGTAGCAAAGGCATCTTCAAACTACAGGCACAGCTTTCTTTGTAATCATCACTACAGATTAACAAAACAATAGTAAGTAAGATGCCTTGCAGTCAGTGCATCCATATTACCCAGAAGGGCGAGCAGCCCTAGTATTAAGAGATGTTCCCTCGGGAGAAGAGTCTTTGATTCAGTGATTATGTTCAATATAGTAAGACTGAATTACTTTAATCACTAAATAAATTACCAGAGTTAGAGCTATAATGAAAATTCAGGGTTGAAAATAAGGAGCTGGAATAGCAAAGAAAGAAGGTAAGATAAGTTAAAGCAAAAGGGAGCGATATTAGAGGTGTGTTTGAAAAGGACTAGCTGCCCTGGCTAAGACTTACAGTCATGACATGAGATTTGGTGATGTGTTCCATCTCTGGAAAGAGATTCTGGCAGTTTCACCAATGAATGTTTGACACTTGTAAGACAACAGAAGAAGTTGAATGCTTTAAATCAGATGCAAGCTGCTAGAGAAATCCAAGCTAATATAGAGAATATTTGTGAAGGAGATGAATGTTCAATTTCCTGCGACTTAATTGTTTAAATAATTTTTGTGTTGGTGTTATGCTTTCCCACATACTCACTTATGTCACCATCATACTTTATACAATAATTTATCAGTGAATATTGAAATGAACAAAAAGGCTGATAAGTAAAAAAAACTTTGCAAAAGTTGGCATTTATTTAAATGACAATGGTGTTAATTGGGAGGTCTGGAATTAATCCAGTGCTGAAGAGTGGCAACATTACATTACTTTTTTATCCCCTCATTTTTTGTCTTTTGAGATCTGACAATATGTAACAGTGACTCATATATCAGGAAGACTTATGCTCTTTTCAAGTAGGTAAAAAAAAAAAAAGAATAAGGAAGCTGCTTTGTGAATAAAATTAATGAGAATAAAATTAATGTGAACACTGAAGCAAGCTGGGTGAATGCTTGAAACATATGTGAAGTGACTATGGTGAAACATATGTAAGTGACTTATAACTACACTTGAGTACTCTACCCTTTGACTTTACCATTCTACAAAAATTCTCACACAAAGTCACTGCACTGTGACTGGTGACGAGGATGTCCCAAAGGGAGAAAAATGTCAGGCACTAGACTAACTGTAATATTGTTTTTCACCTTCACTACTCTGATGCAAGTCATGAACAATATTCATTTTCATGTCATTGCCATTTTTTATGCTCTATCATTTCCCCCTTACAGTGTCACCACTCTGTTTATGTTTCTTGAATTTGTTAAAGACGAGGCTACAGCTACAGAAGTAAAGATGAAACTGCAACTTTTTCTAGTAGATATAATCTCCTCTGATGCTATGGGAAAAAACCAAAGCTGTTACACTGGAGATTTTTGTTTGTTTTTTTCTGTTTCTTGGGTTTTTTTTTTTAGTTTTGCTCTGTGGATTTTTCCATGTCTCAGTTAAAATTGTGGTCACGTTGTTTCTTTAATCCTTTCTTCCTCCATGGGAATCAATTGCATGGGTTTTCTTCAATTAATATGGACTGGATTTATTTTATATTAAGAGGGATGTGTTGCATTGCAGAGAAGTACAGAACCTGTGGCATTACCATAATTTCCTAATTTTTTCTTTGAATTCTTAGATGTAAGATGTTACAGAGGGAATCTGATGCTTATCATCTTCATTCTTAAAAGTCCAGAGGAGATATGGTGGCTGCAATAGAGGGATCAAGAAAAATATAGGAGTGGATTCACATTTGCCTTCTACCTCACAGAATTTACATGGGGCCAGGGAACTAGTATGAAAGAAATCTGTTGATACTTTATGATGATTCTGAAGACAAACCCAGGGACACAGATTTCCAGTGCAGAATGTCTGAATTTTAGGTGCTGAGCCATGAAGGGGGGTGAAGGACACGGTGGAGGCACCACGTGCCGGTGGGAAATATAAATAATGTCTGCTAACAGATGTGTTCAAGGCCACGCTGGATGGGGCCCCGAGCAACCTCTGGTCTAGTGGAAGCTGTCCCTACCCAGGGCAGAGAGGTTAGAACTAGATGATCTTTAAGGTCCCTTCCAAACCAAAGCATTCTAGGTTTCTATGACTTTTTTACTGGGTTACTATATTACTCCTATTTGCTCTGACAGTTCAGAAACATTCATTCAGTTCCTTGGGTGATGCAGAGCCAAAGTGCAGGGACTTATTTTGAGATCTCTTACTGCTGAAAACATAATTAATTTTTTCCGTCAGATCTACATTCCTTGCAGTCAGCCACCAAGACTCAAGGAAATCTAAGAAGAGACGCCAAAAAGCCCTCTTCTTGTTTCTTCTATCCACTGCTTTATCTTTCTTTTCAATATACAACAGTCATATTATATTGTTTAATTTGTCAGCTAACCTCAGAGGAGTGAGATAGTTTTTGGCAGCACCATTCTGAGCTTGGAGTATCTCTCCAAATGCCTTTGAAAGTAATGATGTGAAATGGTGACCATGCTGTTATCCTGGGTACAGTGAAAGCCATTATCCTGCAGCAGTGGAGGAGCAAAAACACATGCTCATCTTTAAATCTTTAGACTGGTGGCAGTCTAAATTCAGTGCTGAATGGTCAAAGTGTCACAGTATTCATGCTAGAAAAAGAGATGGACCTGACCTTTGCAGACAGTCTTATCTTTTGTAAGATGATCAGGGAAACGTGAACATCTGTGCTGGGGGAAAAAAACGTCATCATTGCAATCTGTGCTGGTAGATTACTTGTAGTTAGGATGACTAATAGCAGGATGTTGAGTGACTGCATGTCATAGCCTTGGTGAGGTGTGTTTGTTTTATGTTTTTATTCCTTTACTCAAGATATAGTAGGCAAAATAATTGAATTTGTTTGATATCACTGAGTCAGAAACACTTCTTTAGCTGTTTATTTACTTCATTTTTTTAAACATAGTCATATGAAACAGAATGAAAGGATTTTAGGAAGAAGTGCATCTATCTCATTTTGTTTTGCACGCTCAAGTCATTTGATGCTGGAGCAAATTATCCAAGCCAGCCTCCCCTGTGTCTTTTCAGAAGAGGATGCAGAGCTGAGTTGGGCTTGTAAAATAATAATATAGTTCATGTTCATGTGTGGGTTGATCAAAATATATACTTTTATTTTTCTTCTTGGATGATTTTGTGCTGGAAAATGTCAGTTCTAATACGATATTCTGATCTTGTGACTCTCATATAAACTTGAGATTATTCCAGAGAAGCTATTAAGCTTGATATAGAGTCCTCTGAGATCATAATTTGGCTTATCTTCAGATGTTGAGTTTTTCCTGCTCCAAAATTCATATGAGTGTCATTGACTTACACAAGATATCTTATAATTTCTCCTTTAACATAAAATAGAACCTCACAGATATTTTTAGTGGAATATTGGTATGAGAAAGCAAGCTCTTAATCAGTTGCTTATGGCCTCCATACCAAAGGAAGCTTACTAGCAGAAAAATGAGTGGAATAGTTGCCAAAACTCTTAATGTAGTCTGACTAATTCTATTCTGTTTTATCCAGTCAAATCCCATACTTGCTTTGCTTTGCCTATATAAATTCTTTTCCCCCAATTTTTCTAAAGCACCTAGTTACAATCACAGAAAGTGAATTTATGTCTGTACAGAAGGCTGATGTCAGCCACCAGCCACAAAAGTGGCTTTAGCAAACTTGTGGATACATCACAAATGTACACTAGATCTGATGCCAGGTGTGCTGGGTAATGTTCAGGCATAAAACAGCATTAGTTGTCCTGGGTTACATCTGAGACATTGAACCTACATATTCATGAATGCTCATATGTGCACGCATGATTGCCCACTTTAAATTTTAATATTTAAAATCTAGCAACCATGCTGAGCAGCTTTACTTATTGATTGGCCCACTTGTTTCCATTGGAAGAGACCCAGGAGGGTAAATTGAATGAAAAAAAGATTTGTGTAATAGAAAGTTAAAAAAATTATTGATAATGTTCCATCAAGAAAAGTTTGCATTGAAAATCTATTTTCACTTTTGTTTTGCTAATAAACCAAATATTTAATTGGCTTTGATCTCCTCTCTCTCTCTTTTTTTGTTAATTGTCGTAGGAATAATTACGCTGAAAAGAAAGAAAACTTGAACTCTTGCATTGTTTCTAGCATGTCTAATTACTTATTCAAAATGAAAAGGAAAGTTATCATGAAAAAAGTTGTCAGCCTTGCTTTTCTGTGCAAAATATTTTTCCACAGAAATAATATGGAATTTAAACAGAAAGTTTCCTAATTATTAATAGAAATGCGTACCATCCCTTCTAATTTCAAAAGAGATGAAATTGGGTTTTTTTCATCTCTCTTGGTCTTGTGCTCTCCTTTTTTCTTTTTCTTACTCTTCCTTTCTCCCTCTCCTTGCTTATTTGATGTCTAGGGATTAGGATAAAAACACCCCACCAACAAACAAAGCCACAAAGCATAAAAAGATTTTGTAAAGGAATATAAAGAAATTTAAATATGGAAAACAAGTTGAAAATATTTTTACTCTTTCGGGTGGTATTTTATCCAGCATGCAGAAAAACCAGAATTTTATTGGTTTGTTTGTAGATTCTGCCTGTTTATGTCTCATTTGGCCCAAATGCCAAATTTATTATTTATAACTTGGGTTTGACAATGGAGTAGCCCAACTCAACTGAAATAAAATTCTGTTTAACTTAAAATACTTTAAACAGTAAATAACAAAATATAATAATCTCATCAAAATTACACAGTGTGCTAGCTTCCTATTAATATATTTTTAGTACTATTTCGGTTAGTCTTTGTTTATGCAATGCTTTTGGGGAACAGTATGACTCCAGCAGACCAATCTGATTTATTTTCTTTTTCCTTTGACTCTTCTTTCCATGTTTAACTGTCTATTTGTCTACAGCTTTTAGCTCCAAATAAGCATTGAAGGCTTTAATTTATTTAGCACTATATACCCATTTTTTCCTAGCAATTCAAATGAAGAAAACAGGTGACAGTCTCTCCAGAATTTATACTTGTTTTTCAGCCATTCCTGCTGCTCTATAAAAACAGATTTGCAGATAATCCATACTGGAGTCTGATATTTGCAATTTAGTGAGAGAATAGAAGAAAAGAAACTATACATAAACCTATAAAGTTAATAGCAATATACTGTCTTTTGGAGTATGCCTGCCGCCACTGCCATGAATGCTGTGAAATCTCCATTGTATCAACAAATTTTGGACAGAATTGTTATTAAAACTACATAATATTCTATATAAGAAAATATGAAGAATAATTGATGTTATCTGGTATCTTGATGAACATAAATTTAATAGTTCAGCACTCAACTCTGCCTGAAATAGGTAGATGGGGTTTTTTTTACTGTTATCATTTTATATCATTGTAATTATTTTTGACAATATACTATCATCCAACCTATTCCACAATAATGTGAGCAGCATCATGATAGATGAAGTCTATTTCGTGCCATTCAAGAATGCAGATCAGCTCTGGAACGGACTGTTTAAATGTTTATAGGTCAGCTGAAAGCTATTAAAGGAATTGCCAGATAAATCTTTTAAAAGTCTGTTTTCATTTATTTACAATATGAGCAAACTTTAATTAGTGGGACTATTTTTCTCTGTTGGGGGAAAAAAATGTACTTCAATAATGGATAAAGAATGAATACTCCTACAAATATTTTCAATCCAAGTGGTGCAGCAGCTTTCCAGAAAAGGGTTTTTTCTCTCTCTGACATTAGAAGTTTCATAAATGGCAGTGACCTTATCCTGAGAAATAAAGGCAGCGTTTGAAACCTGGACTGACCATTGCTAAATGTACATCTGCTGAAATTTGATGAAATAAGAAATCTCTGAAAAAGCTTGTATTAGGCACAGGCTTAAATTCAGACAAACACTGTGGATGGGATATAACCTTTTAAAAGTCCTTCTGTATCTCATCAATCAGTTTATTTCCATTTTCCTTTCCCACTACAATAGATCTGGTTTGGACGTCAGCCATGGGATGGAAGCAAGGGAAAATGTTCCCAGTGTCAAACATTTATCTGGCTTTTACTTGGAGAGGAAGTTGAGAGTTACTGCCCCCTCTCACATTTTCAAAATATAAATCTTGGAAGCCTGATTGGGAAGATTTTGGAACTAATACTGTGCTTAGAAAATACAGGATGAAATCTTATCCAAGCGTTTTGATAGCAGAGTTTGTTTCCCCATCTTCCTGTCTTGTTTTGAAGCTGGACTGCATAACTTTTCCTCACTAACATTTTTACTTTGTTTGTTTGTTTTTTCAATACTAACTTTCTAGAATGAAAGGGATCACATCATATTTCAAAGCCTTTATTGTGACATTAAACCTTTGAACTACTGTTAAGGAAATTTCCCTAAGGCTGAATATCTGAAAGGTTATTAAAAATTTAATTTCACAAATGGTACCTAGGCTAAAAAATAATAATATCTAAACACTACTTAAAACCTTGATTGCCTAATCGTATAAATCCCGTTGCTCCTTACTTTTAAATAAAGCAGAAATTACTATTAAAAATACAGAAATTTAATTTTCATAACAGGATTTCAGAAGAAGCATGGAGATTCTAGGTCCTATATCTTTTATGTTGGTCGAAACTGCACATGTATTGTATCTATGACTGTTATATGGAGTCAGTTTTAAAATTCAGTTCTTTTAAAATGGTCTTAAAGAAAGTGTATTTCACCTTTAGGGCATGAACCCACATAGGAGGCCATTAGTGGGAATATCTGAATAATTCTGAAAAGGGGATATAGATGTTTCATAAAATGACAGAATGGTTTCGAGTAGAAGGGACCTTAAAGATCATCTAGTTCCAACTACCCTGCCATGGGCAGGGACACCTTCTAGTGGGTTACATGATACCAGGACTAATTTGAAAAAGAGATTCATGTAAGGAGTGTAGAGTCCCTTGACTTGCCCCATAGACGGTAACTTTCCAGTCATTATCTGTAGACTTTTCCTGTTCTCTCTGACATAAGAAAAAGTCTATAAAAAGCCCCTAGATTCTAGACTGCTAACTTCTTCAATCCAGGGAAGCACTTCCAACATGAGTCACTAGGTTCTGTCCTCTAAACCGATACTACCATGATACCAGGGCTTTTCAATACTGCTTTTAATCATATACTAAAAGCCTTCTCTGTTTTCAGCAATTTACTTTTATGGACGTCACCTTTGTTTTATGGCATCAAGTTTAGGTGGCTTTCAGGAGTTTTTTCCTTATTCAAGATTTTTTCCTTGTGATTTTCTGTGGATTTTAGCATTACTTTCACTGCAGAGTCACCTGTATTCCATCTCTTCATGTATCACTTGTGAGTTGTTTTTTTAAAACAACAAACAAAAAAGTGTAGACCTTCTCCAGAAGCAATGTATTCAGACATCCTGAATGTGAGGCATATCTCTTCACTTGTCTCTATCTATCCTTCTTTCTTCCTACTATTCTTATTCCTATAATAGCTACACTTAATCTGCTACTCTGTGTGCTGGGTGACTTCATACACTTTTAATACCACCGAGTATGAGGAAGCCTCAAGTGCTCTAGATAAGGGCTGTGGCTCTCCTTGGTAGATGTGCTCTCGTGGCCACAAAGGTTCTGCATGTCACTTTATTCCTATCTTTTTTAACAACTTGAACCATGCAAAACAACCTTTTCTAACAACCTGCACCAAGCTGGAGGGAGCAAACAGTGTTCTGGAGGTCTGCCATCCTGTGGAGCCTCTACAGATAGGCAGAAACCTCTGGAAATTCAGCAAAGGCAAATGCAGCGTCACACATCTGCCATACAAGTTAGGAACTGACGAGAAAAAGCGCCTTTGTAGAGGAGAACCAGGCACTTGTGGTGGGGAATCCACCAGCCATCAGTGTGCTGCCACAGCAGGAGGGAAGGCCAACAGAATCATGGACTACATTAATCAGAGCAAATCCATCAGGGGAAATGTCTGTGTCCCACCATTCAAACTTCTGAAAGGACATCTCACTAAATATGTTCAGATTGGGGATTTCCAGTACAGTGGTGATATTGGACAAACTAACCTCCAAAGTCTCTTTCAACCTAGATTACAACTTGACCCTATGACTCTGTTTCATCTCCATCCTACCAAAGTGTACCAGGAGATACAGCACAGAAGGTGAAAAAAAAGACTGAAAATTATTACTTATTCTTAACAGTTGTTGTTACACTGTTGTACTTATACACTTCAGGTACAAAGAAACAAGTTGTGTGTTCATTTCTTTGGGTTTTTTTCCTAGTGAACATCTGATTAGTTCACGCTAAACTTCTCAAGCTTAATGAAAACTTTATCTATTTTAATTACTAATACACTGTATATCCTGTCATATCTTTGTAGTAAAATAAAATAACTGGTAGAGTCTTGCAGGTGAAACTATTATTTCCAATGTGATTTTGACATTTCAGAGATGAAACACCATAAGAATAAATTAATTAATAAGTTGATAGGAATAAATTAATGAATAAAGGTGTTAGAACAACAAGGCCCACACAGAAGGGTATACATACAACACAAACAGAACATTTAAAATTATAGCACATATGCATTTCTACTCCACTGTTCTTACTCTGCTTTTAGATCCAAATCCAAAATGCAAGGATGAACTAAAACCCCACCTCTATGTAATATTATATTATATTATATATTATAATCTCTTATGTTTTATATATATTTAGCCAAAACTGGTGATTCTTCTCTTTTAAAATCATTTTTCTATGACTGAGTGGAAATACCTATGGTTTGTTGCACAGTGTGGCATTCTATGCGTGTTTAATCATTTTGTCTGTCTGCACTGGAGTTTGCATAACAGCTTCTCCAGCAAATCATCAATCTTCATGAAGAGAGAGTAAATTTGTCTAGATTTATATTCCATATCTTCTGACTTTTTTTTTACACACAAATGTAAGGAACGAACATTTAAATAAAAAATTATGAATGTTAGAAACACGTTTTCCTTTTTCCAGGATTTCATGGCTATTGTGAATATTGATAGGAAGGGATAAGGTTTATCACTGTCATTAAGTAAATGTAGTGTGATGTTGGTGTCTGAGCACTTTGAGTAATCTTTACAAAGGCCTGAATTTTTAGCATGGTTATTCAATTAATTATTTTTCTGGAGTCATGCATAGGGATTTTGTTTTGTTATTTTTTTATGTCCTTGCATGAATGGGAATTTTTTACCTGATCCACAGGGACCATATAGACTCTGTGGGGAAACCTTAGAAGGATACTATATTTTGCATCTGTATAACTTTATATAAGTCTGGTTCATAAAGGTAAAGACAGAGCTGTACAATGTGTGTGACGCATAAAGTTATAATAATTTTGGGTTTATATGTTACTTGAAAAAATTTTCATTACCTTTAAGGATGGCAACTTGTCAGAACAGAAAGGTCAAGAACGAGACTGTGTGAGAATATTAACTGACATAAGTTTAATTCTACAGCTTTGCCAATTAATGCGTGTAAATAACACTTTCTTGAGAGACTAGAAGAATGAGAGACAAATCCACAGATCTGTCATTCATGAAAAAAGAAACTCATAAAAATAAACACCTCCTGGAGAGGATAGGACTGATCCCTGAGAGTAATGTTACTTTTGGTAGGTGGGAGAAGATGCAGGATTAGTAGTTCAGAGGTCAAGATTTACCCTAGAACAGGTAACTTTGTCAGAAAAAAACTTATGATTTTTTTCCCCTATCATGTTGAATTTGGGAGCATTCCGGATGTCAGTCAAACTCCCTACAGTTTGCACTCCCTATATATGAGGATGCTGGGATCTCAATTAGTTTGAGAATATGACTAATATGAAGTGCTCATAAACAGTCATTTTTCCATATGATTTACAAGTGCACTATATTGAAATAAGACCCACTTGCCATGCTTTAATTACTTTTTCATCTACAGATTTTGCCTGTCATTATTTTCTCTTTTATTACACCCAATTTCTAAATTTAATGACTGACATGAAGCTGAGACCAACCTCTGAGATAACCTACTTAAAACATTCCCACTGCCTTGTGGTTCACCATTTTAACTGACGTTCTGAAACCTAATGATTTGTTCCAGTTGATTTTATATTTTGACATTTATATGATTTTATTTTATATTAAACTTTATTCGAATATCCTGTACTATACAGCATTGTTGTAGAGACAAAACTTTCACTTTTATAAAAGGCAAAAATATTGTGTGACATATGTAACAACCTAAAACCATTTATGCAACTTTGATTTATCCATGTGAGTTTTTGTTGTTGACATACCACACTGTTTTACATGATTGTACATGAGACTGTATTGAAACTAGATGACCTAATGAATCCTTATTTATCTTTTTCTTAGATAATGCCATGGAATCAGTTGATTTCTGATTCTCTCAGATCTTTCAGTATTGTCACGCTACCCTTTAAAATTCAGCAGCACAGATTCAGAGTTTTTGGTTTGTCAGAAAATTTATGATTGTTCAATGGAGATATTTGAATTGATTGAATTGAAAACATTTAGTAGTTTCTCTTAAGTATATATCCTGATTACTAATGGAGAAGAAATATTTCCTTTTCAATAAGAAACATATACCCTGGTGCTTTCTAAGACTGCATTTAGAAATCCTGTAAACAGGCTTTCTTTTCCTTTGTTTTTCTTTTCCTTTGAATGTTCTTTTATTGCTGACACTTAAATGTGTGTGAAAGTTTGACACTTGCTGGAGGAAGAATAATTTAGGATCTGATTCATTCTCTATTGTACCTGTTTTAATTAATGCTGTACAGATTAAAATTTGGAAGTCAGATTAGAATTTCATCATGAAAACTGGTTTGGGGTTTACAGAACACAATGGAAACACCTTTCTTTGAATAGATGGACTTCAGAAAGAAAAAAATCTTACATTGTAGTAATGCACCCCACACACTCAGCAAGTGTTTTCCATATAGGGAAAGTTTAAGGCTCACCCCTTAAGGTAAAGAACCCAGATTCTTCCATACCCTCCTGAGAGGGATTGGCTCAGGGACAGAAGGAAGCATCTATTTGATCTTGTCACCATTCTTCAAACCCTGTATCCCTCTCTCTATTGGCTGTTAGCCAGGTTATCCCTCCTAAAACATTCAGTGTTTTAAAATAAGCACAAAAGGTAGTAAAGGCTTTTTGAGATGCTTTAGCAGGGTGTCTGAGGTTTCTCAGGCATCTGTGCATGGCTTATTATTTGTTTTCTGCAACATTTTGTTACTGTGTTATTTTTTCATTATTAAACCTTTTGATTTACAAAAACATCTTCGAGGAACAGTCTTGCTAATTATTATAGCCCTTTTTCTGCTAGGCTGGACCCTCGGAGTGTGGAGTTAAACCCACAATACATGACAAAGAGGGGTTATGAGATCTGTGGAATAATCAGCACCAGTTTGAAGCGCAGTAACAAGTGAAGAGATAGAAATTACAAGCAAGATTGGTAACACTGTAATCTCTGTGAAACGAGTCTAATTATGTAACATTTTGTTATTCTGTGAGATGGAACTTGATGAGCAGGAAATTGACTCCAGTCCATTGTCATCTGCTGAATACTTTGCCTTATTCTCTATTTGGGCACCTAGGAGAAGTAAAGTAAAAGAGAAGGGTGACACCTAAAGTTTATCTGTAGGAACAAAATAGTTCCCTAATCTTCATGTCTAATGTGTAATTAGTATTTTAAGTAGAATTGAAGTTAACTTCAGAGAAAACAGAAATTAATACAGAGAAAGATATTAACTGAAACACTATAATTTATTACTGAAATTTTATCTTTTGGAGTTTTATTTTTTTTTAATAAGTGATAATTCTATGAGTTTTGTCTCCTGAAGCCTAAACAGGTAATCTGAGGGATTAGAGAACTCAATAAAGAGTTGATCTCTTGTTTACCATGTTTGGGAGCAATCAGCTGCTGTTAAAGAAGGTCTTTTGCAAAGGAACAAAAGTGTCAGAAACTAAAACCCATACTAGGGTGACCTCCAAGCTTCAGTTTCTATTTTATCAGGAAGAAAAATATTCTATCCCAATTTAAGAAACCATTTGGAAAATTTCACCCCAGAATAATGTTATCTTGCTAAGTCTGCAGAGAGCTTGGAATATCATCTCAACGAGCTTGGACTATTTGCTGGAGTTATGAATGCTGGAAAGACTGTTCCAGAAGTAATGAGAGGAAAAGAGAATATTTGCTAGTCTTCCAACATGTCTATAATGACTGCTGTAATGTTCAAGATGTTGACATCACCATGTCCAAACACACACAAAAAAATTCTTTCCTTCTTCAAACCTCATACCATTCCTCTGGAGACAAACATCTTTGTTAAAAATAAGTTTGGTGTCCCAGACTCTACAGCACACTCATAGTTCTCCTGTGTTTGGGGATACACCAAACTTTAAGGCCACTGGGACTATTTCAAGCTCAAATTTTATATCAATTACATTAAATGTACTTTTCCTTACGGAAACACACATAAAATTCTCCAACTTCAAGCATCCACTCTGTGCAAACTGTGTATTTTTATCAAAACCTTCTAGAGGAAGAGTTTTGTTGAAAAAAACTGATGTTTGTTTGCAGTTTTCAGCATTTTTCTGGAAATATTTTCTTGTGAGTCTCCATTAAAACTCTCTTATCCATTCATCTCACACAATCATTGTATTTAAATTGAGCTTCTCTGAGGTCTTGCCCGCTACTTAATGTTTTTTCAGTTTTTCAAGATCCCATGATGGGCAGTATTGCACATCAGAGCAGCACTGCTTATTAGACTGAGTTTAAGGGACACGAGGCAGACGAGAAGACCTGGTGAACTGTACGCACTGGAAAAAATATCAGCTAATGAGAAGATTTCATTCCAAGGAATTCTCGTTTCAAAATATTTCAAACTGGACTGAGCAGTGTTTGAAACAAACTCTCATTGGAAACAGGATGGTTATGTGATGGAATATGTTGTTAGGGAAGTGAGAATTGGTACCTCCCAACAGATGTGTCTATGGGTTTGTTCTGCTGACCAGGGTTATACTACATGAGGGTTAAACTAGCAGAAGATTTGGGTGAATCTTCACAGCTGCCTTTTCATTCCTCCAATTAAAAAAAAAAACACAAAAAAAAACCCCACAAAAAAACCCAAAAAACCACAACAACACCACAAAAAAACCAAAACAAACCAACAAGCAAAAACCCCACACAACCTAAAAGAACCCAACCCAACCAACAAACAAACAAAAAAACAACAACAAAAAGACCCACAACCCCCCCCCGAAAAAGTAGAAAAGACCATAGGCTTCTCCATAGCCTCTCTCTTTTAAAATACTTGGAGATGTCTTGCTGTTTTCAGAGTAGAGACAGAAAAGAAGATTTACATCTGTATTTTTTTCAGTATTCCATTGGCACCATAGTGTCATTGAGATTTCCACCATTAATCCTGAAAGAAATGCACTTTCACAGAATGTTAATTTTCTCATATATAGATCTGAAAGCATCCTTAGTATGGTGTTGATTGCCTACAGGGAGAGAAAATTTAGCTACGAAACCCAGCAATCTTGCAATGTCCTCATTAAGATTGACAATCATCAACTTATACGCCTATCAATCATGAGAGAATTCTTGGAAGCTTGTGGCATTTGATCCTTCTGCTGTTTTTTAGGAAAAAAAAAGAAGAAAAGTTTGATATAGATTGTGAATGATGCCTCTCTCCTCTCCTCTCCTCTCCTCTC